>CAUHTR010004477.1:0-35871 GCA_959609185.1 Schmidtea polychroa | reverse complement strand
CGGTTTACCGATAACCGGTATTGGATTCAAAGCTTAATTAGCAGATTCAATATTTTCAATATTTTGATTCAAATAAAATAGCAGTAACAAATTGTAGGTTCTTTTCATTTTATGTTGATAATAATGCTTCAGAGTTGATATCAAAGATAAATAAACTGCCTATTTATTATTGAAAGTTGGACGTAATAATTTAGAAAAAATCAACTCTGTATACAGTAACCAACAGTCGCTCATGAAGATCTGTGATAATATTCCCTTCTAGAGGTGTAGCAGATATAAGAAATTCATTCCTGGAATCAGTTCAGAATTTTCATAGAAAAGCGACTATTCTTATTCTGACTAGCATAAGAAATAACAGTAGTACATTGAGTATCATTTGCACGAGGTGCTCCTTAATAAAAAGTATTGTTACTTTTACATCTTCTTATTCCTTCTAAATCGGCGCTCAGTAAGGCTTCCCATTGCTGATCTTTTAATCTTTTGTCTTTAATCTTTACAAATACATATTTATGTCATCAACCTTCCAAAGGCCAGGTTGGGTCATTGTGTGCCCCAATATCATATTTTTTTTGAAAATTTCTGTTAAATCTAGAACCTACCACATTCGCCCTTTAGTTATTTCAAGTGTGATCATTTAATATCACTTTGCACCAAGTATATCACAAAATAAAGAATCCTGTTTGCATTTAATGTAAAGAATCTGCTGGGGTACAAATTTACCACAGCGGCTGGTACAAGTGGTAGGTGTTCATTTTGTACTCGTAAACAAGATCGCAAATGTGAAAAACTATATAATAAATGTTCAGCATTTGTGTATACAGAACATTCCACTAGCGTTATAATATGTAAAACTTGTGATAAGTAATGTTAATTTTGTAAACTCTTTTCTGTAATATATTTGTATTTCATAGAATATATTTTATTTTTATACGTTAATATTATTTAAAATCTTTTAACTAGCAATAGCACAGTGAAAAAGTGTTGGGGTTACAAGTGGTCTTCCGCGTAAGAAATTTGAGCCGGGCTTCTGCAAGCGGTGTGTATAAAACAAAATATACATTTGGCAATATTATCCGAAAAATATTTATGCTTAAATAATATTAAGATATTGTAAGCCCATTTATATAGCTTGGTCCTATCCACTGTGAAATGACATCTAGGTGATGTTGTAAAAGATCGGTTTATAAAAAATTTGCGAAGGGAAATTGTTTATTTCTCAACTTGATTGGGAATGAAAATTTGAAATCTTGATTTTTCTTAGAAATGCTTTCAAAATTTAGCCATTATGCATGTTATAAATGCTTTTCGTGGTAGCTGCTCTCTTAGCATTTCTAAAATCAAACAAATATATAATCTATTAACACATTCGTTATGAATGACGCCATTTGGAGTCTTCCTAGTCTTACTCCGGGAGTAGAGTGGCGCCACTTGACTTTTTACGCCACTCAGTTTTTCATTATACTTTTCTACTTCATTTACTCCAATCGATGTTTAAAAAATAAAATTTAAAAATAAAGTTAAAATGTCTGCCAATATTTTCCAAAATACATTTTCTGGAGAAGATAACATTACGTAACAAAACAACAAAGAGAGTCACGAATTGGTAACCAATTGCTAACCAATTGTCATATTTAAAAGATTTTTCACCATTGATTATTTTTAATTACTTTTCTCTACTCATTTTCATACCGCTATAGAATCGATAGGAAGATTTTTTTGAATTGCGCGCAATTTGAAAGTAAAACTTTGGAACAATATTGGTGTTCGGCAGTGGATATATTTCCAAAACTTTGTGAAAATGCACTAATTGACTAATTTTCAAGTGAAAAAAAGGCCGTGCCGAAAATTCGTGAGTATCAAACAAACATCGATATATTACTGATTTATAATCTTTTCATAACTCTCTTTTTAATAAACTTCAATGGAAAAAATAATCAGTGGTGAAATTGGAAGAAAAACAAGTTCTAGTAATATTAATGTAAGTCTGGATTTAGTGCTCTTTTTTCAGTCAAGGCAAAATCTAGAAATCGCTTAAACATTGTCAGGCAGTAATGGGGATTTCTGTCAGTACCAAAGTATCACCTTTGAGAAACTTGTAAGCAATAGACAGGAACAAAAGAGTTATTAAATTTAAATTGGATTATGAAAATTTAACATTTATTTTTGTAATAAATTTTCTTTCCAATATGTTTATTCGTTGGTTTATATATTATTAAAAATTGATTATTTATATTTATTTAGTCATTTTCACTTTTATTTTCAAGAAAATTATTACTTTAAGCTTTAAGTTTAAGGGGCGTGAGAACATATTTCCATTGTTTAGGAGTGGAGGGCATTAAAAAATTTGGGAACAATAAATCCAATAAATTAGATCAATAAATTCAAACTATAAACAAATTTCCGTCAAGCATTTTATTAAATACTGTTTATGATATTTTATTATTCATTTTAATATTTACTCTTTTAATAAAAGTCTTAATATAACGAAAAAGATAGAAATCCAAAAAAAAATTTGTTCTAACCGTTCTTTATTTTATATAATAGATTGTGGAAAAATTAATGACAGAATGAAAGTCAAATTTAAGAAAATATAAGATAAAGTCTTTAAAATAATATCTTTCGGCATGAACACATTTTCAATCAATTACTGTAATATCCTTGAATTTTAATATCAGAGTCATTCTGTAGATATCCATCGCCTGGGTCCGTTGATCTTTATGTCATTCTTCCATAAAATTTCAAGACAACAAAGGTTTATATTGTTGCAGGATGGTCCATTCGATTTTAGTACTCTTTCTATATAGTTAGGATTAAAGCACATCGATAAAATTTTACTCACGTCTATTATTTAAAATATATTGTCATTTTTTGATGATATTTCATTTATTTTCATTTTGACAAAAAATCAAAAATTGGATTCTACTCAACACAGATCTTTGATCTTTGCTCAACATGTATATAAATGAAAAATCATGAATAAAAGAAAACAGATAAAAAAAATTGACCAACAAAAATAAAATATTTCTAGTCGTCTTTTTGTACAGTCTTTTAAATTTAAATTATTATTATTATAATTTAATCTTTTCATTTGTTCTTTTGAATATTTAAACAAAAATGTATAAAACCTTTAAGTTGTTCAATTAGATTGTAGACTATGTTTCGCATTGGTATGTTTCATATTGTTTCTTGAGCACAGGTTGGATCGACAAAGTACAAATACAAAGTATGGGTTTATTGCATCTTTTTCAATCTATTACGGAACAGACTTGACTGGAATCTGGATTTAAATACCTAAATTTGTAAAAATACTTTCAGTTGCAAATAAGTATTTGAATTTCGATAGTGAAGAAATTTTCGAAAAGCCTGTAAAAATTAGTAATCAGTTGTGGATGAATTTTTTTGAATAAGAACTGTATGATATTATAATATAAAGAATATGACATTAATAACATTAAGATGTCAAACTACAATGAATATCAAATTATTATGTAAAATATATGTATATATGTTACATGTGTGTTTGTGATGCTCATAACTTAATTATTTTAGATACTCCTCGACCAAGTTGATTCATTAATTTTGTTATCTCAATATATACTATGACACGAAAACAGTCTTCTAATGATAATTATGAATAAAATATTACTTTTTAAAATTTCTTTCATTAAGTAAGAATTTTTTCCCTATTTTTTCTCTTTTTCTTTATTTATTCTCTTAGACCTAGTGTATATAGCTGTTAATAAGTCTTTCTAAATTTAGTTCAAGTTTATTAGGTCAATAATTCTTAAGTTGTTTCCATACTACTTTAGTTTGTCATTTTGTAATTTAATTAAATATTAAATTTTATAATTTATTTACTTTAAAGGCATTTTAATGTTTCAGTCTTCCAGTTTTTCATCAGCCTTTTAAGCGTAGTCCAAGTGTAACTTAACCCGAAAAGTTGTTTGAATTGAAGTATTATCATGTTGAAAATAAATTAAAATTCGATTCCTAGGTTTTCGTCGGATCTGTTAGGTGTCATTTCTTTAAGCCAATATAGTAAATTTCACAAACTTTTATCTCCACTTTTGTTTCAAATATTAATTGAACTTGCAGTCAAAACAAAAGATTGGAATGGAATGTATCATTAAAACAAATAAAGAATATATATCAATTTTTATAGGGAAAAAATCCGATATATACTCAATGTGGTACTTTTTTGTCGTATGTCCCCACAATTAAATAATTAGTTAAATATATAGACATTTACATATAGTCTGAGTTTATCCGACAAAGTATTTTGACCCCTAGGGGTACAGATCATATGAACTGATCGTATTCAATATATTTTTTTATTTAGAGATTTTGTTTTGTTTAATTATTTATTTATTTAACTAATTATTTAACTGATGGGAAAATACGACAAAAGTGCCCTCAATGTTTCATTATTGATTATTGCAACATTATAATTAATAATCAATTAAATTACAGAAAGAACTATGAAAATCTATGAAAATCAATCATTATAAAATAATAAAAACTCGACGCCTACTTGGCTTGAAGCCACCGTGCATTGTATCCACGTGTTTTCTCTCATTTACTTGCCTTCCCTAGCTCTGTTGCAATCTATGAAAAATGATTTGCTCAAAAACAGAAAATGATTTTCATGAGAAAACTTATCATTATTTTTAGTTAAAAAAAAATTACAAAAAATCACAATCTATGAAATTAGCACTCAACTTTTCCAGTGAAAGTAAAACAAGAAAATTGTTTCAATTTTAATTTATAATGAAAAGAAATTGTTTTCATGAAATTTACTTACACATTGATATTTTTTTTCTTTTTGATATTCTTTGCTTGGTAAATTGAAAATGATATTACCAGTGTTATTTTATTAATTATTTATATTATGTTGGGTTTTGTTTAAAATGATGATATTGATGAGTTTCAAACGGCAAGTTATTTTCGATTTTGAACGGCTTTTGTTTGAATTTATAAAAGTCTCATGCATTTGTGGAGAAATGTTTTTCTTTTGGCTCTGAAGCCAGATCTTTTGTTTGTCATTAAATATTTCACTGTCTTTGAGACTTTGTCACGGATATGATTAAATGAAGGGAAACCCAACTTAAAATTTATCATGCAAAATTTACATAAATCATACTAATTTTTTTTTCTATTTTGTTCTCATTACATAACATGTTTATATTTTTGCTAAGAGAATCGTAAAACTTTTGTAGAATTAAAAAGAAGCATTAATTTAATAGATAATATTTTTTCCTTATTTAGTGTAATGTTGCCCAAGCGGCCGATTGTAGTATATGTATTGAGAAAAAAAATCAGTTTTATTTATATTTTATCAATTATAAAGATTATAAAATAAAAAAAGTAAAGTGAAAATATACTATATTTTCATTCGCAATTTCATTATATAGTCTAATATTTTTATAATGAAGTTGTGATAAAAAGAAAAAAAATGTATACTGTAATTTACTGTCTTTTATTTTGCTCAAATAAAATTAAGATGGGAATTTCGGCTATTAATATGCAGGGCCGTAACAAGGGTGGTGCGAGCGGTGCAGTGGCACAGGGCGCATATATGAAAGGGGCGCAAAATTGAGATGTACCAATTTTTTAATGTCACCAAAAAAGGAAAAAATATAAATAAAAAATAATAAATGACATGAACCAAAAAAAACGACATGCTAGCTAGCCTATCTTTAACATTACTGGTTGGACTGGTCCATTTGCGTGCCTTCGTAGTGTGTATTTTATAAAATGTTAGTCCACAAAATGGGTTCCTGTCATTTTTTCAATTAGCAACAGATTTTAAGAGCATTACTACCTATTATATAATAGCTGGAGATGAATACAAAGTCAACAATCTTAACATGAACATCATAATGATTTTAGTAGACTGTTTTGAATTCGCATGTTGGGGGCGCCAGATATATGAACCGCACAGGGCGCAATTAATGCCTTGTTACGGCCTTGTTAATATGTCAGATAAGAAATTGTTTAACCTAGCTGAAAGATGTTTTGTTTCGCAAAGACTTTCCTAACAATTATTTAAAAGTAAATGAAACTGAAATTCCAGTTTTATACAAATGGCGATAAAATGATTAGATTCCATTGCCATTTCGGATTGAAATATTTCATTTTCCGGTCTGAGTGTAAAAATATGTAATTGCAAAATATGTAATTGTAAAGCATTCTGATAATCTACTATTATTCAGTTTCATATATGAACCATTATAAAGTGATTTTGAATTTTTGGAATAAAATATTAGATTGTCTTGTCCAAACCTTTTAACTGGTATATTATTTTTTTCTATCGCGTAAAATCTATTTAAACATTTTATTACTTTTATTACTTAATATTATGAAACACAAAATTTCGATTATAATTTGAATATCTTAGTAAAACAAACTCAGTTATTTAACAAATTTTGCATATTTGTACTATTTTTAAGCACCTTTATTCAAAATATATTGTGCGACCATTTACGAATTTATTGAAATTTTTACAAAGTATCAACCTTAACTACTAAATCATTTTTGTGATGAAATAATTTAAAAATAAATAAATTATTATAAAATTGTAATTAATATAATTAATTAATTTTTCAGGTTTTAATTAAAATATTTAAAATTAAAAATGGTTTTAAGTATATCTTTTAAGTATATAGTTTAAGTACAACTAATGTAAAAGATGGAATATCTAGATTAGTGATATTAATATTAGAATAAAATTGAAAAATAAATGAATTTTCCTTTTTAAAATTATTTAATTAATTTTTAATTAATTCTAAAAAATTAGTAAAATAAACTAGAAAATTAAACAATGGATATGAAAAGTTTGTTTTTAAAGTTAATATGTTTTTTCTATTATTGGCTCATCATCAATATATTGTTTAAAAACAAAAAACAAATAAAAGATGAAAATGAAATTGTTTTTATAGTGGGATACAAAGTGGTACAGTAATGAGATAAAGACATGAAAACAAAATTAAAACAAAATGGCTTTGTAAATTGAAAAAAATGTTTATTACAGATTAATATAATTTAGATAAATTTGTTTGTTGCAAAGAAGAATAAATAAAGAAATTTTCTTTGTCTTATAAAGGATAACTTCTTTCATTCATAATAACATTTTATTTAAATATTTTCAAACATTACTTTTACCATTAATTAATTGCCGTTGTTGTATAATATTAATATTAATATTAATATTAATATAATAATAATAATAATAATAATAATAATAATAATAATAATAATAATAATAATAATAATAATAATAATAATAATAATAAAAATAATAATAATAATAATAATAATAATAATAATAATAATAATAATAATAATAATAATAATAATAATAATAATAATAATAATATTTCAGTTAATTTTGAAAGATTTGCACAGGTTTTCATTATTAAATATTTTAATAAAATATTGTTTATTAAATCAATTTTCAACTTTTAAATCTTTGACTTTATTTCGATGAATATACCAGATAAATTCACATAATAGTGTAATTTGTAAGCAAAAACTATTTGTTTTAATGATAATATTTTCACAATTTCTCTCCTCTTCTGGTCAAGAAATAAAGCATAAATAATAACAAAAAATATTTTCGTAATATTTTCTTGTTAATTTGAAAAATATCAAAGAAAAAAATATTTTTATGTATTGAAAAACCGCATCGTTTTCTCATTGGTTGAACATGAAAATATTGCAATTTCATATTTTAAACAAAATATTTATTTATCAATCAAATGTAAACGATCGTTTTGAAGCATTATAAAATAATTTTAAATTTTAAATTAGATAATAAATAAATTGTTTATATTGCAATATTTCACGAATAAATAAATAAATAAATAAATCCGATATAAAGAGTTTAAAATTACGGTTTAAAATTTTTATAAACTCAAATAACTATATTGTTCGGAAAACATGAATTTCTTTATTTTTCACTACTGATTAAATTGAAATTACTTAAATCATTTTCGTGGTATTTTTAGCGTTTGGTCTTCATTTATATTGTTGAACATTAGCAATTATTTTATTATTTATTTTGAAGATTAATTTGTTGTTTCAATCACAACATAAATACAGTAATTTTGGAATACATTTACATAACTCACATGAATAGTTCAATTCTGATTGTTTTACATCGACCTCAACATTGGTTCATATAGCTAAAAATGATTTGATATCCATACCCTACTACCTTTATTCTTTGAACGCTGACCCGATTGCCTTAAAATAATAGCTGAGTTATTTTTCTGTGTAAAAGTAAATTTAATAAGTAAATATTTCTTTATATATAATATGATACATTTGGATTCAATTTACACGTTTCTACAAATTGCATCACCTAAAAATGCAGTCCTTATAAGAATATTTCTTTGAGTTTAATTGTGTATCTTATATAAATTTGTTCTCAAGTTGAAAATTACCTTTGATATAAGTCAATTAAAATGTGAATATTTTTCTTAAAAAAATTGAAATTTAACTCACCACCTTGCAAATCATACCCTTCTTTTAATATCTTCTAAAACAAGTGGTTTTACGTGGTGCTATATATACAGATTAATACGCTTTAATATTATGTACATTTTATATGGTGTCCTTCATCACTAATGATGATTAAAACGAATTAAATTTAGCACAACTAATTCAGTGATTCCGTAGACTTTTAAGGTTGGTGCATTTCTCTGACATTCCATGTCAGATTAAATTCTTTTCATGCGTGTAAAACCGCAGTAACAAATTACCGATTTAATCTTGTGTTTCTCCAACCCATAGCTTGTGTTAGGGGCAAAATAAATAATGTAGATACAAATTATAAAATATTTTATTTGGAGACTGTTTGTTAGATTAAAAAATCATGAATATCCTTTTTCTTTTCAATATTCTTGTATCTTTGTGAATAGAGTTTCCCAATCTTTCTAAGATGTGAACCTGTTAGTAGAGTACAATATTTTTCGGATAAACAAGTCCTAAAAATATTTCCTAGATATTCAAGTAAAGACCTTTTTATTACTTGTATTTCTTAAAATCCCTACTACAATAAAATTATACTAAATTATCAACTAGTGTTTTACAAACATAAACGTGTACTATAAATTTTTACGCTGAAACGGAATGGGATCGACATGGGATCGACAAGAAATTACACAAAAGATTGTCTTCATTAGTTAATTCATGCCTTATCACATACCGCTAGTCTGATATTTGCAACCGAACCGGTTTTTGTGAGTGAGTTTTCGAATTAAATGGTTTTGGTTTTGGGATGATTTATTGAATAATATAAAGATTTTTATTTAGTAAGTTATCCGAAAAACAAAACAATTTTATTCTATTTTTAATCTATCCTACAGCCATCATAAGTAATTGTAAACTTTAATTGTGTTAATAAATATTTCGTGACTCAAGATAATATGGGTTTCTCATGTATACGCTTAGTTTCTCAAGATATTAGACGTATTGATATACTTTTAGTAAGAGGTACAAAAAATAATTGTAAGTTTTGATGCAAGTCCAATGATCTCATTGAATATTTTGTAGTTTATTTAGTTCGTTTCCCTACATTCATTCATTTCCCTTGTAATATAACAATGAATAAACCAACCTGTATTTTTAATTGCATATTATTTCGATGGTCAATATTTAAAATTTTGTTTTTAAGTCACTAAACTGTTAAATGTGTGGTGGTTGTCTTCGGGACCAAAGGGTTTGGCCAACACTGATCTAATAATATATGCTTTATAATTTCTCTCAGAAATCATCAAAATTCCTTTCTAAAAATTCATTATATATATATTACAAGATGTTCAAAACAGTATTACATGTGTTACATAAACAGTGGTACATGAGGGACAAGCTGAAATAAAGTAATTATTTTTTCACTTTTTTGAGAAGTTTTTCGAGACATATACAATACATCAATTGGTGTGAGAAATCATGATATTACTTATATATTTTCAATGTTGACAATAAAGATTTTATGTGATCATGTGGATTGAAAGTATGTGTCTTATAAAGTTAAAATTGAATAATATTACTTCTGTTATATTTTTAAATAGAATATGTTAAATAAAATATAAAGGTGTTTTTCTTAAAAAATAAAAAAAGCTCTGAAATTTCTCAAATGTCCCCGTAGGGCGTACGCCTCACAATAGAAAACACTGCCCTAGTGTATAAATGGTATGAAGGTTTATTATGTGAATATCTGTTAAATTAGTTAAATTTCACAAAAATGTACAAAAAAATAATCTTTTTTTGTTATTTTAAAGATATGTAATATTTCTTTAACATAGATAATATAATAATAATAATACAATACGTACATTGTAAAGAAATATATAACACTAAAAATTAAATATAAAAAATATATAAATATAAATAAAATTAAAAAATAAAATTATTAAAAAATATTTATTTTACTAGTTCAATATTTGTTTTTCAACTCCTTCACTTAGCTTTTGCATATCGATCTCAATTTGAATATTTGTACATCGTAATGTGTGTTGCAGGTTAGCATCCGTTATGTTTAAGCGTGTTTTGTGTTTGGTCAATTTCATTTTCGAAGAAAACGATTCGCAGGTGTAAGTTGAACCAAAAGTTCTAACAACCTTTTGTGCCAGATTTCTCGAATTGGAAAATTTCTCTTTTGTGACGCAAGTTTTATAAAAATCTATTTTTGATTCTGATGTTCCAAAAATGTGTAGAATAAGAAATAGTCAAAGGTGCGATAAAGTTATGGAGAATTATATAAGTAGTCAATATAATTGGAATAAACGGAAATATTGCGTATGTTAGATATTTAAATTAGATATTTCCAAAAAATATGGTAGAATATTATTTGAAAAATTTTAAAAAAATATTTTTATGATTTTCCAAACACCTATTTTTTAAAAAAAATATTCAAATCTACGATGAGGAAATTTTGATAAACCTAGAAAAATTGATTTTTTTTAAGTTGCAGAGAAATTAATGAACAAAAATAGAAACGAAATTTTTAGTTTCTAAAATTCATTTTTAGACTGTGCCTCTGCACTGAAACAACGAGAATTTAGTAAATTCATAAATTCGTTTTTATTTCACTTTTTAAAATAAGATTTCTCATTTCTTTTTCAATTTTAACATTAAAATGCAATTCATTTTATTATTCTTATTTCAAATTTTTAAAAAATCTATAAAATAGAGAAAAATTATTTTTGATTATTTAAAAAAAAATTAAAAATCTGAAGTTTTAGAATAAACATTTTATTTTCTGTATTTCTTTTAAATGTTATTAATTAATAAATTAATTTATACATTAATTATTAATAAAAAATTTTAAATAATATTATAAAAACTTCTTTCAACTTTTACCTCTGATTTCTTTACAATTGACATTGTATTTAATAAAAAATTGACTATGAATCAGTAAAGATATCGATGTTTCTTTAATATTCATGAATTTTCGGCATAACCTTTCACTTGAAAAAAGCTGTCCCTAGAATTCGTGAATTAAAAAAATCGATATCTTTATTGATTCATAGTCAGTTTTTTAATAAATACAATTTTAAAAAACTATTATTTTAAAATAATATCAAGATTTAGATGAGAAATTCAGTAAGGGAAATTTTAGTTATTAACGAATATTATGATAAAAAAAGAATTTATTTATATTTTGTTTACTGGTTTTATCTTTAAATTGAATAGGGAATAAAATTTCTCAAATTATTAAACAGAACAGAACATGATAAAATTTTATTGTATTAATTTACGATAAAGATGAAAGAGTGAATTACCCTTTGTCTTTGTTTAAAAAAAGATTTGAATTATAATTTGACATTATTGTAGTATTTTTTGAGGTGCACAGAGTAGAACGAGGAGAAGAGATAAGAGTACTTGTTCTTATAGTGGAACTGAATGACTTTAAAAGATAACACTCTTGAAGGTTTAAGTCAGTTTTACTAAATTCAGAGAAGTATGTCACATTGTAGAAAACAGATATCATTCTGACTCACAAAGAAGCCTGGCATTCGACCTGGTGATATTGAGTTCTCTAATCATTATCATTGAGGTCTTTATGAATGGAAGGTTATTATTCTTTTTCATAAATTTAAATATTTTTTTCTTCTTTCTTGCTCTCTTACTCATTACTTTCTTTTGATTGTTACTGCTTCCACATACTAAATACTATGTGGAAATTCTGTTGAATAACTATGATAAAATGGATTCCAAAATACTTTTTAATGTTTATTTTATTGCTGCTAATTTTGGTCAATTTAAAAAGAGCATGGAAATGCATTTAAAACACCGAAATAAAATAGACTTTAATATAACAACTGTTTTGCTTACACCTTTTAAATATGTCGTTGTTTAAAACAAATGATAACCAAAACATCGAATTAATTAATTAAATATCATGAATTAAATAAATTAACTTAAATGCATGTTATATTCACTGTTAATTATACTTATTTATTCTTTTCAGCGATGAATAGGATTCTCATTATTCCGGTATCTTATTAAGGGCCGTTCGTAAATTTCGTAATGCTTTTGGGGGAGGGGTGACTAGAATAATTCGCAATAGATTTCTTAGGGATTTGAATAACAAAATGATTTAAAAAACAAAATAATTCTTTTACTATTGGATCAGTACTCAGTTCTTCAGAAAGATTGAGAGCTTCCCAATATAAAACTTTATTTTTTTCTGTAAATACAATGAGTGAATTACAGCTCTTCGATGTTGGAAATATTTATTCATCTTAAGACAACCTCCAGTAAGTCTATTTTATGATCTCAGTTTGCTTTTTGTAGAGAAGTTTGTAAGTTTTAAATATTATTAAAGTATCAATTGTTTGAATATTAACAAATTTGGTTCATTATTTCTTTTTCAAAAGACAGTTTATTGTTATTGTTATATTATTTATATTGTTATTGAAATGTAGCCTTTTCAAAATTTCCAAATACTTGTTGCGATTCATTAATTTCTTTAACAGAATTATTACCTATACATTTTGCATTATTGACTACAGTCATAATTACTGTTTATCTTAGACTTTGTTTACGACGATTTTCTCAAGACCTTTTATTTCTAATTACAAAGGGTTCGCTATATGACAAAAGAGCATCGCTATCATATGTTCTGTAACATTCTGAAGTAACTTCCATAATTGTAATGTTAATTTTTTATTTCATAATTAAGCCATTTATTTCATGGAGCAAGTCCATAGCAATTTGATAAAAAAAAATTATCTTTTAACAGGCAAGATATCAAAGATTGGACAGAAGATAGAAGTGTGAACTTTAACCCAACCGGAATCTTCTACTCTTACAAATTATTTTTGTCGAATAGGGTCCTTTTATAAAATTTTATGAAATTTTAATTTTGTTTAAATTGCTGTAATTTTAAAATTTTATTTTAATCAATTATTACGCCATACTTTTTGATATTTTATAGAAACTGTAAATCTCTATATGCTTGAAATTAAATTCTTGTTTTAATGATGCAATTACTAAAATACCATCTAGAATTTTTATTTAATTTGAAAAAACTTGAGATGTTTTCAATCAAACAATGTATAGGACAAGCTTTTTTCTTTACAAGATGATATCATTGAAATTGACAATCTATACACATCTTAGTCAACTTTTACACACACACACATACCTAAAAACGAGAATTTTGTTTGTTGATTAATATATTTTCATTACGTGATAAATTCTTATTTATTTTCATCGACACTTTATTTAATGCAACATTTTCTTTTGTTATATGAATAATGAAGCTTGAATATTGTGACTTGATCAATTTCACCGCATTTGAGAACTGATGGAATTTGATTTACCAAGAAATATAACTTATGAGTATTATATATTTGTACTGGTTTGACATCAACATCTATCTTGAATTTAACGGCTTTCCTTTGCACTGAATCTTCAATTGTTTTCTTAATTGGGCTTGTTTCTTTGAATAAATTTTCGTCAAAAACATTATTATTGTACTGCATTTAAAAAAATAATGAATAACATGTAATTTCTTCTCTTTTTTATAAGTTGATAATCAAGTGTGTAACCAATCAAATTCATGCATTTGTATTACTAACACCACTGGTATGTGAATAACTGAATATATGTATGTGACTTTTGTATGTGTCTTGCCGATGTATTGTAAATGCAAATATTAGGTTTTAGAAGTTTTAATAAAGAAAAGTTCGAAAGAGAGCTAATATAAAAAATAGTAAAAAAAAAGTTTTTCTATAACCTTTTCTAATTTATCCTATTTTTATTATTTTAAAAGAAAATACACTATTCTTATCTCATATAATCAATTCATAAACTTACAGTGAGTACTAAATAGTTTCCAATATGGCAACAATATTTATTATTTTGTTTATCTTCATTCTATTGGACCATATATTAATGTTGTTTTCTCTTTGACACTAATTTTTGATACAGCCTTTTCAAGTAATTATGTTAATAAATATTTTAAACATTATTTATGAAAAAAATTATTTATTTTTTTATATGACGAATTAATATACTCAACTACTTTACAAAATCAAGCTGACATATTTTAAGTAAAACTACATAATGCATCGTCAACAGTGCATAGATTCGGTTACCTCTCATATTTGAACACGTATATAAGCATTATGCGTTCAAGATATCATCCGCGTCACAGATGTGAAGAAAGGGCTTAAATTATTATAAAAGATTTTTAGTTATATTTTTATTAATTTATAATTATGATGTTTCTAATATCCAACAGTTTCTTGGAAAATATGTCTTCTTTCTGTGAACCAGCTAAATTGAGAATGACTTCCTCTTTTGCAATTTTTTTTCAGTAAATGTATTTTTGTTAATAAATTTGCAATGTCACGAAGTAGCCTTTTATTCCAAATGTGCAATTGTAATTAAAACTGACAATAATTTCTGTAAAAATATATATTATACTTATAGAACATGAATATCCATTTGATCAAATTCTATCGAAGTTCGCTTCAAAAAGGAAATTGTCTGGGCAGATAGATACGTAATTAATCAGCCAAATTGATTCTGAAATCAAACATTTGAAAAAAGAATGAGAAAAAAATAGTAGAAAATAAAAATTTACTAATATTACGAGTTATTTGTTTCAATTTTATTAAGAAAAATCAGATTTAAATAAATGTCAATTTAAAAATTTATATAATTTTTTTTTATTTATTTTTTTTAATATAATTGATTTGATTTATAATTCTGAAATGAAATGAAGAAAAAAAATTGAACATTTTATAATTAAATCTTTAGTCTAAATCGCTTTACATTAGAATTATATTGCATTTATTCGAGTTGAAAATGGCTCCTATATTTCCCATTTAATCTAGGCCTTCATTCATACGCATGACCGCTCTAGATCCTAAATAATGGATATGGATATTTGGGATCAACTCGTTGCGAACAATTTTCATTTCTGTGAATCACTTCTGGTAAAATAATAAGATGCTGAACTGTCATTTTGTTTCATAGAACTGGGTCTTTAGGATATATTTTGTTTATTCGAACTGTATATATTGGTCGGTTTGAAGATGTGAAGCCACAGGAGACTTGATAACTCGAAATTATTTTAAGTCCATGATTGTAAAATAAATTATTAATCGAATTATTATCATTATACATTTAATTATCTTCTTTCATAAAGTTGTTGGTTATTTTATGAATACCATCCCATTTCTTTATAAAATTGTCAATAAATTTAGGTACTTTACTGTTTTCAATTATAATTTCAAGTAAATAAATAATAAAAAAAAGCATAAAAATTGTTTATATGCATGATAAGTGACGATAAAGTGATGGAAAAGTACTGTATTATAACAAGATTTTTTCGATTTTAATGTTTTAATGAAGTTTTAATTTTCTATTTTGGTTATGCAATTACTGAACACATCTCAAAACGGACTTAACCATTGAGACGGGAAATTTCCGAACAACATTGTTCATTCCTAACCTCAATTTTCCTTAAAATTCTCCATATTTTGTCGTTGGCACTATCAAAATGATACATAATTATTAAACATGTCAAAATTTTAATCTGTTTAAATTGTTTTCTTTCGTTAAATCAAAGTAAAAGATGAAATGTTTCTGTTGCAATTTTCCGATTGTTAGTGTAATTTTTCCTCAATTTTCCGACCAACCCTTTTACATATCTGACAATCCTGGACAAAGAGAATTCAACATATTTTTGAATTTTAATTAATAAAATTCCAACAAAATACTGTTTAATATACACTTAATATATAATGGAAAAATATAAATTTTATTACTTTCCAAAAATTAACAAATAAAATAGAAAACATTTAATTTTTTAACGAATTAAATAAAAATCAAAATAAATTAATTCGTTTTTCAATTTTGAAAATCGAAAAAAAAATAAATTCAATATTCCAATAAAAAAATAGCAAAATAAAATTTTTTTAATTTTTATTTAAGAAATTTATACTACTGATTAAAAAAGCTTATTTCCAAAATTTCTTGGCAGTTTCTTCAAATAACCATATTGTCCAATCAAAATGCTTATTTATAATTGAGTTGGTTTTGTCAAACCTTAGTCTATCCAGCCTCCTAGATTTGATTTTTATTTTCATTCGTACGCAACACCAGAACTTCAATTTGCTGTCTGAAATTTTTGTTTTAATCGTTGGAACTTAAACTCAAATTATTATTGTTAATTTAATGATTTTTACTATTTTATATTAACAGAAATTTTTCATTTTTTTTCAAATTAAAATCTTTTGTTATAAATTGTGAAAAAAATACTATTTAAAACCATTAAAAACAATTAAAAAAAATTTTTAATCTTTATTGTTTGAATTTTTACTTTTACCTCATAAATAATTTATCCATATGTTTGGATTAAAATGCTATTTTTTATGATATTCCAATTAATGATTGACACGAAAAGATTATCAAATCATAAGAAGCATATGTCGAAAAACATAATCGATCAAACGCCAAAGAATAAAAAAATAAAATAATAATTTTTTGAAAAATTTTAATTTTATATTTTCTATAATCTTTTTTTAAAGTACATGAGACAGATTATTATTTTTTATTTTAAAAAGAAATGTATCCATTTGCCAAATATTTAGGAATTTCATTTATTACAAAGTCAAATTGGCGCATTATTAACGAACCAGTTCAGGATTCAAATATTTTTTTATTTGAGATTTATTCCAAATAAGAAAGTATTCCAAATAATAAAATTCCATTGTATTATTAAATTGAACAGGTTACTGGACAGAAAATTTTTTTTAATTTTTTGTTTTAATTTTAACCTAATATTTCTCAATTTTTGTAACATAATTCGGTAATTTGACAAACAGTTTATTAATTAAAATAGATATATAATTTGATAAACATTCCACAGTTAAAATAAACATTCTATTTACATTTTATAGGGATTAGAATAAAAACAAAGTATTTTAAAATTTATTATAACTTACAGACTTTTTAAAAACATATAGATGAACTATATGCGCAAATATGATATGTTTCCATTTTTAAACAACACCATAAAATCATTAATGGATATTAATTTAATAAAAATAGATTTAAAAAATTTAAATATATATAATAAAATAAATAAAAAATATTATAATATTATAATTGTAAAAAATTTTAAATAAATCTCAAAAAACAATTAAAGAATATTAACATATCAAAATTAATTATAACCAATTCTATATAAATTTAATTTTTTATATAACATGTAAGATAAATTGAAACATTAAGAATAAATTTTGATTTTTAAAATTTAAAATTAAAATAAAATATCTAATATTATCTTTTAACGATTTTCAGTAAATATTTAAATTTTCAAATTTAAATTTATTGCCAAATTTTTTTATCCAATCCCATTTTGATATGAAAAGTTCTTTTAAAAATTATTTTCTGATTATTAGAGAAAATAAAATTAAAAAATTAATTGATCGATTATTAATTAATTAATTGATTAACTAAGATAGTCAATATTTTTTGGCTAGATAGAAAATTTCATCAATCTAACTCTCACAAATTAAAACTCATTTTAATAAACTGATTGAATAAAAGAGACAGCTGAAAAAATTTTCTATGATTATTAAAAAGAGAAAGAGAAGAAAAATCATTTGAAAATTTCTTAAATAATTATTTAGACTTTACAACAAGATATTTCATTATTATTTACTCAACAGAGAGAAAAAAGCAAAACAGATAAAAATAGATAGAGACAGAATTAATGCTCTTGGAATATCAGAGCTATTGATGACATTCTGTAATTCTAATAATTCTATCCAAGATATTGAAAAATTTGTTTTTTTTCCTAATGAAATATTAGTGGATGAAAAATGAATTTTGGATAGATGTTTCATTTGTTTCTCTCATGGAAAATTATGATCAATGAAAATGTGTATATAGTAGGGAAAACACATTTTACTGAATGAAAAAAAAATATATATGCTTGAAAGTATAAACGTAATGAATCAACTCGTAGGTAAATTTGCAAGAAAAATAAAACGACTAGAGTTAGAAATTTATTCCAAATTGCATTCGATTTGTCGAAAATGCAAACATTTTTATTCGACTGTATTTTATTTTCATAAAAAATACAATTAATTAATTCAGCATATTTATTCATTGACTTTTGTGGATTATTGATCGAAATAAAGGTGATAAGCTACTTTTCGATTGTTTGAAGATATTTGTATCGATGATATCGATGCAGAATCGATTTTATCACTAACAATGCCATTTTAGACTTTGTGCATTTTAGAACAGATAAATACAACCGATGAATATAGATTTGCATGAAAATTATTACCGATAAGTATGTTTTGATAAAATAAATTACGTGTCGAAATAAATAAAAAATTAAAAATATTTCAAGTGTGCGAAATTTTAATTTTAAAATAATTATTTATTTTTTTATTGATTTTATTGAGAATTTTCACTTGATTTTATTGAAGGAAAAAATCGTTTCCAAATTTGTTTCTGATTTGGAAAATTTCTATATTTAACAAGTTAGTACTTTTCTTCAACACCAGTCATATTGTTGTTTTCTTTTTCCTTCTCCTTGACACAGAGTTAATTTTTCGTAATTATAAAAAAAATTTTGGCTGGCTTTAAAATTTTTCCTAGAACTATATACGCGTTTTTTTTTCCTCTCAACATTTTGTCTAGCTTGTGTTTGCCTATTTCTACTACAGTGACAGTAGTTTAGTTTTGTTAGTCATTCGCGCGACTAGTGAACGATTTTCATCCTCTTATTCCTGCACACAAACATACTTTAACTTTTTATTACTTTATTTTTGTTTCTTGTTTTTCCAATATGATTTTTCATATTTTGTAGAAAATTTCAAATCGATACAGATATGAACAGCATACAATCAACCAACAAGAATGCGTCAATAACAAAAATGCCTTCGAAAATTTCAATTCACTCATTTCTCTATCAAACAAACTAGATTTCCCAGTGAGGTTTTCATTTTGGCAAGTCGCGCCATTGCAAAGAAATAAAAATTAAGACTGCTATGACTAAGAAACAACAGCACACCAGCAAGGACGATAAATAGAACTGTATAAGAGGAGAATTATAGAAAAAATTTCCGTGCATTGCTAAATAGAGTGAAAATAATCATTTTGAAAAATATACATATTTAGTTGGAAATTTACGTACACACGCACAAACTCTATTTTTTTTTCTACGAGTGTGTTGAGCAAAAATCATTTATTAACAACTGCAAACATAAAAATAAATTTGGTATAAAACCAGAAAAATTAGTTAATCTAATTTCTTTTTGCTTCGATAAATTTAATTTATATTTTTTTCTAAAAATTAATTTTCGTCTACTTTTAAAGCGAAATTAATTCAATGAATTAAAAAATTAATTTAATATATTGACGAAATTAAAAAACACTGAATAATAAATATAATAATGATTATAAATAATAAAAGTAATTTAATTGTTAATATTTTTAATAAATTTTATTCAATTAACGTAATACAAATACAAAACGCGTTCCAATAATTAAAAAAAAGACCCATAAAATTAATTTCAAAATTATTATTCACATTTTAGCTACTTATAAATTTTAAGTAGCGATAAAAATTAATAAATTCAAAAAACAATTCGAAATTTTTATTTTAACGAGATAACAAATATTATGCATTTTTTTCATATTTTAACGTAAAATTCTAGATCAATTTTAATCAGCAAATTTCCTATTTGTATTGGATCCAAATAATATTTCCCGTAATTCAGGAATCATTTGGCTGCTCAACAAATCCAGTCGACTGTCCAGCGTGTTTACAACTTGAATTTTCTCATTCATTGTCGACACTTCCACTCCTCCCATTCTGCAATTATATCTTAGAATTTTATTTTTATGCAAAATTTTTTAACATATTATTTAAATGAGTTTTGCGATCAATTACAGCATTGACGGTTCTTTTGGTTACTTTCTGATAGTTTGCAAGAACGTCGGGTAAAATTTGCTAAAGGGTTTTTGTAATTAGTTTAATTAAAATCATTAATAACAAACATTTATAATGTCAACATCATTTGCATGGCAACGTATAAGGACATCTTTTTCCAGTAATTGAATCAAACTCTAAAAAATGCAAACATTACGGAATCAATATTACTAATCTTGTTACTCAATTTAAATTACAAAATAATTAGATTTTATCAAATTTAAATTCATATTATTACTTGACTTATTAGTTGTTTTAAAGTTTCTTTGTAAATTCCTTCATCTTTACTAATTAAACCCAGCTTATATTTTGATGCTGCCAATAATTTCTGGGGAAAAAGACAAGTAAATTAAGCTGATAATTTTGTATTGAAGAAACAATCTACTTTAATATGTTCTTGTTTTTTGGATAAAATCTTCAATTTTGCATTATTCATCAAATTAGAATTTTGACTAAAATAATATAAATGCATTGTAAATTAATTATTTTGACTTTATACATGTGTTTGGCTAATTTTATTTGATTTTCTTTCTTTTTGTAATATTCTTCTATTTTAGTACGTTGTTCTTGAACAATTTTATTTTTCTCAATTTGAAATTCTTCCTCTGTCTTAAATATGAGTAAGAATATTAAAGTTTGAAAAATTTTTACTTTGGCTTCAATTTCTTCGACTTTTTCATTTGCTTCCAAGTCTATAAGAGCAGTCATATTTTCAATCTAAGTTTTACTGAAATAAAAGTGTAGAGAAAGGAAAGCGTATTCACCTGCTTTTGAACTTCATTTTCATTAACTAGGGTGGACATAGAAAATATTTAATTTATTATTCCTTATAATATAATTTTAAAAATTTAATTAATATGTTTATGGAACGAAAAATTGAAACAAAAACATCAATTCTTAAAATACAACTATATTAAAAATTCTAATAGTAAAAGATTTATTATTTGTAATTATTATACAAGAATTTTTTATTTTTAAATTTAGTTTAAATTAAATTCATTAACATTTAAATAAAATTTTTCAATATATAGCAAGTAATAGTTGATGGTTTTAATTGGATTTTTATTGTTTCGGTGTTTATTTTTACGAGTAACCTGTATTGAGTTAAAAAAGCAACTAATTTACTTTGGCGATCTGTAACACGTGCAGCATATAATTACAAAAAGTTCATATACAATATTGGAACTGTGTCAGGTTTGTAGTTATCAGCAAATGGTAAGCACCAAAAGTGGAAATGCCAGATATGTATCGATCTTAAGGTTCACAGGATATCTATAGAAGGTATTTGTTATAGGTCCCATTTCATCTGAGTTTGATCTCACTCAATCGCTCAATGAACACTATTTCTTAGTTTTATTTCTGTTCCTAAGTTTCATCCTTTCTCGCTCATTAGATCTTCTACGAGATGTGAAAATAAATCAAAAAATGAATGTAAAAGACATTATTTATTTATGTTGGTAAATTAAATGAACTAAAATAAAAACGAGGTTCCAAATTACAATAAAACATGAATAATTGTCGTGAAAGTAAACAGGTTGTTTTGTTACTAATGGTGGGTCACATGTGGGGAAGATCTTTCACCTCTAGTCTTTTATTCGGTTAACACTTTTCTTATTTTTGCATTCCCCCTGTAATTGCACATAATGGTTTTAATTGGTCACCAAACGCCTTCACAAGCGACGTTGGTACTCCGATTTAGCGGGTGACTGTCAGCAAAAGGTGAGCTCTACAACGATTCGCTGGTTTCATAGGCAACCGTAGAAAGAGTTGTGCCGCGTTTTCTCTTGTCCTTTCATTTTTTGTTATGTACTCAATTTCCTAGTCTTCTTCTGCCTTGTATTTCCGCTTGCATTTCCCAGGTCGGAGAAGGCAGAGTTTCTTCGGCACTTGACCCACTAGTAGAACAGAGCTCATATGACTGGGAACATCTCCGTTTCAGAGTACGTCGGTATTCGTCCTGCTCAGGCGTCGATATGAATTCAAACTCGCAATTCAGTAATTTTCTGTGATTGCTCCCTGAAGTCCTTAATGGTGCCCTGATCTTTGGCCTAACCTTTCTCCAGAGCTTCGATTATTTGAATAAAGCTTATGTACCTGTTCTGGTCGGAAACAGGTTACTTCAATTCTTCTGCACTTCCTCTCCGCTTCAGAAGTATGATACGCCACGTCCTGTCGAAATTTCTCCATCGGGTCCAATGTAAAAATTTCTTAAAATTTAGATGCAAAGCATATATGACAATACTACTGTCATTTATAATAAGTAAAATTGTTTGTTATTATTTAATGATAATGATTTCATCTAATGATAATGAAAGTAATGCATTCATGTCCATTTTCTCTCTAAAGTCAATAAACATTTTGGTTTACATTCTTTATACCTCTTTTTAAAATTTTTATCATGCTTAAATTTGACTGCTAACAATCAACTATTAATTTACTGTTAATCAAAATGTTTTTTTATTACTTTAAAGCGATATAAAAATAACTATAAAAAGATCAAGATTCGTGAATTAGTAATTTTTATATTTTAAAAGGAAAAATGATCAAACTAATTAATTGTTTCTAAAATTGTATGATCCCCTGAGTTCATCGTTTTTTCATTATCCAGCTGTCTGTTCGGTGTCTATTTTTAATTTCAACCTATTTCTCAAATCTAGATGTAGAAAATTATAAAACTAATAATAATTTATAATGATTCCTGAATTCAATTTATAAAAATCATTTAGCTAATTTTTATTACATCTATTATTAAATCATTTTTCACAAAAATGATTATTGTTTACTACTGTTTTCACTCTGTGAATCAGCAGCCTCGTTTCCCCCAATCTCGTAGATTTTGTTTTTAGCTTTTTGTCCGATTGATATTTCTTCACAGATCTATTTATCTGTCCTTCTCCTTCGTTTGCTCATGTGATATGTATTTCAATTGTTTTTATTGCATAATATCTGACCTCGTTTCACTGTCCGAACAGAAGATTTCCTCAAGAATCGAAGTTTTGAGTCTTGCCTACTGACTTCACTTGGAGCTCTTTTGTCTGCGCACCAAGAGTAGATTTGACTACATCCGGGTATCTGTTCATAGATTCTCTGTGTTGTGCATAAACATGTGATCATGAAAACGAAAAGTTAGATCATTCTAATAGCATAATATTTTCAAATTAAGAAACACATCATCATTTATAGATTCTCGAAATACTATTATTTCTCAACTAATTATTTTCAACTAATCGCTTTTATTTTACCTCTCGCTAAAATAACCCAAAAGTTTATATCTTATTTTTTGATAATATTTCATATTTTCTTCACAGTTAACTTTTGGGATCCGTTCTTTCCCATTCCTTGGCATAACTATAAAATTTCTAAAATATAATTTAGTAAAGTAAAACTTAAAAATCTCTTCAATCAAAGCATAAAAATTTATTGACTTTAGGACATGACACATAAAAAGAAAATGCATTACAATATGTTCTATATTATACTAAATGTTTATTCATTTAAATGTGAAACCTTATTCTCTTTTCATTAAGTTGAAAGCTAATAGTGTTAGGATATTTGTTTACAAAGAACTCTGAAGGCACTGATGGCAAGGAATACTGGCGTTGCGATATAAGAACATGTAAGGTGTGTTCATACCAGAGGCGATTTCATGGTCCTTGAAATTGGTGTTCACAACCATATTGTAATTCATGGTCGAGTTACTGTTGAAGTAACACGCAGAAATATGACACGAAGAGCTTTGACAACTGAGGAAGATACACGTTCGATTGTGCATAATGAGCTGCTCAACATTCCAGATACAGCAGCTCATCTTCTTCCTAGCAGAGTGACACTGTCACGAGATGTTAACCGTTATCGTCAAGTGGTTGATCCAATTGATCTTCAGGATATAGCAGCGTATTCTAAGACGCAAATTGGTCAACCATTTCTTCGAATTGAAACAGACTAAATGCCCATCTTTGCGACTGATGATGATCTCAATTTCCCCTCTAGTTGTGATCATTGGTTTGACGACAGAACATTCAGAGTGACTACACTTGGATTTAATCAGCTCAATACCATTCATGGTTTCATCAACGGTGACGTTTTCCCAGCAGTTTACGCTTTGTTATCTGTAAGAACTGAAGATATTTATCAACATCTCCTGCAAGAAATCCTTACATTAAAACCAGATCTAATTTTTATTATACTTTGTAATAGAAATAATAACTTTCCAAAGTCTGGCTAAGAGAGCGAAATATACTTATCACGAAACCATTTCCACCAGTTACACTCAAGGGCGATGCATTCACGCACGCGCACACACACACAGCTCCAACTTTTTACAACCTTATTGTCAACTTCATGAGTTAAATCTGACATATCAAAAACACTTTATTAAGACAAATTTTTATTTTCAAAATCTCAAAAGTAATAACAGTCACATTATTAAACATCACCCGATAAACTACAGTGACCAAAAATGGGTTAATAAAAATATTATAGTCTAAATCACATTCTCAAATTTAAAAAATTAATTTTACTAAAATGACTAATGCGCACATCAAACAAAAAATATTAACACTTGATTCTCAATATTTAGTGATCAGATCACAAAGACCAAAAATGTTATTGATACATTTATTTTGTCACAGCGTGCATAGCATGTGCTAGATAAGAGACATTCTTAGTTGTTAAACCTGCAACACTAATACGGCCATCTTTGGTGAGATAAATTGAATATTCTTTTGTTAATTTTTCAACCTATTACAAACAATGAAATCTGCATTAAGTATAGATAAAAACTATACTTGTGGCACTGTCAAACCAGTGTAACAAAACATTCCAATTTGATCTACAATGTGTTGCCAGTTTTTATGAGATCCTTCTTTTTCTAAATTTGATTTAAGCTGCAATCTCATTGAGATAATTCGATCAGCCATTGTCTTTACATCTTTCAACCTAGGAAGTTTCATTTAATTAAAACTTTTCCAAACATTTGAGGTTATAAATGGATTTGGCCTTTTTATCCGAAGCAATTAAAAAATGTTACTTTTGTATATTTTGTATTTATATATTGTTCCAAAAATTGTAGGATATGGCAAAAGAACCAATCAAATAAACATAGAACCATCGTAAAATCATTCACAACATCCTATATCATTGTATCATTATATAGTTATTCCCTCCATCGTCAAGGTCAAGTCGCGATTATTGATTTTTAAGTGCAAATTAAAAAAGGAAATTCAAGTATTGATTTAAATGTGCCAATTTTTTGTTTTATCTCGCAATAACGCAGGGATTTGAGATTTTCAAAAAATTATTTCGGCAAAAATATATCTTTGCTGACCACGATTTTATCCAATCTCTTCCAGATTTTGTATGATCAAAGGAGATTAATTGAAGTTACTTTGCAGTGTCACCAATCAACTAAAAAACCAAGTTGTAAATAGATGACAATTATGTATTGGGATATAAATGATTGGTGTAAAGTTCTAATTTCAGATAAATCGCTATTTCAAGTTGTCACTGACGCTAGAAGACAAACTGTTAGAAGAACCTCCTCTGAATGATTGAGGTAGTATTGCATTAGATCAACTAGATAGGTCATACCGTTCATTATGTTTTGGGGTACTTTACTGGAGTTTCCAAAGGTTTTTTAGAAATGATTTTTGGATCTACGAATTCCGAGAAGTTTCAAGACAATATCCAGTGTCATAAATTCAAATAGTCTTATTGTTTTAAATTATTTGGTATTATAATAATCATCAAATTAGAGTTTATAGAGCATCTTCAAGAAAATAAGGTTTGAGTTGGTCATCTTATTTTCTGAATTTAAATCCGATTGAAAACCTATGGTCAATAATTAAATGTCATTTGAAAAAGATGTCCATAAATAATGCAACGCAAATGAAAAAAGCTGTTAAAGATGAATGAAGTATTTATATGAAAAGACTCAAGAATTTAGCCAACAGCATGGAAAAACGTATTAAGAAATGCATTGTCATATTAATTAATCATAAAATTAATGTTTTTACACTTATCCCTCGCTTAACACGGAAGATAGGTTTACCAAATATTTATTATTTGTCGACTAAAGAAGTTTCCTCAAAAAAGTTACGCTAAATTTGTTTCAATTAATTAATTTACAAAATATGTCAACCCCCTCTATAAAAAATTAAACCTTTATAATATAAAATCAAGATATAGAAAAGTACCAAAATCCAAAAACAGATTAAAGAAAAAGAGAGTCAAGTAAATAAATAAAATAGTTTTTGGGAACCATAATTGCGACATGATAAACAAACGTGGAAAGAGTATCGCTAAATCGAAAAAATACTGCAACGCAGATGAAAAAAGCTGTTAAAGATGAATGATGTATTTGGATGAAAAGACTCTCAAGAATTTAGCCAACAGCATGGAAAAACGTATTAAGAAATGCATTGCCATATTAATTAATCATAAAATTAATGTTTTTACACTTAAAGATAAATTGTTCAGATTGAAGTAATTACATACAAATATTAGTTTAATATATTAAAAGCCAAAATCAAGAACGATTAATGTCAATTAAAAGTAAAGAAATTGAAATTAAAAAAAAGGAAAATTTTAAAGAGAGAAAAGTGAATACTTTCATTCTCATATTCGATCAAGTTTAAAAATTGCTTTCAATAGACATTAGGAAAGCTCCAATTTCTTTGTAAAAACCCAATGCATATTGGAATGTCTTTAGAATGAACTATTCATTAATGATTACAAAATTTAAAAGTCCCTAGCATACTATTTATGTGGCAGTAACTTTTCCAATTAAAATATATAAAAAGCTCTCGAATTTAAATTTAGAAACAGTAACCATTAGTTATTTCCTAACTTTTATAGATAAATGCTGATTAACAAACAAAATTATTAAACTTTGATTACATAAATATCGTAATCTTTGTTTTGTTAAACTTTCACCAATTATTAGGTCGTTTTACATCACATGCGATGATCGAATGTCACAATTCGTGAACAAATTTTAGAAAATAAAAATGTTAAATCTAATTTGCTTGTCATAACGCGATTCAGATATCTTAAAAATTTGGACATTAACAATATACTGATTTTCAACCTAATGCACTTTTTACATTAAAATTATCGATTTTGTAACTTTAGATATTTCAAAACACACCCAGGCAGTATAATCGTAGAGTCACCCTACCGCGATACCCAAACCAAAGATCTGCACACGGTTCTTGACATATTGAACCGTCATAACTTACAGATCAATGTAAATAAATGCAATTTCTTTCAAAAACGCGTCAGATTCCTTAGTCACATACTCTCACCTACGGGTTGCGAACCTTTTCCTGAACGACTTGACGTAATCCGCAGCTTTCCATTACCCACCACCGTAACACAACTACGTAGCATTTTGGGCATTGTCAATTTCTATCACAGATTCATAAAAAACGCATCACACATAACGGAACCTCTTTCACCACTGAACAAAGGAAAGAAAAACTCCACCATTATCTGGTCCGGCACAACCCCTGACGCATTCAACACAGTCAAAGATTACAACTCTTTACTACCCGCGTCATGACGTCCATTCACCCTCACAACAGACAAGGCCGTAACAAGGCATTATCGCGCCCTGTGCGGTTCATATATCTGGCGCCCCAACACGCGAATTCAAAACAGTCTACTATAATCATTATAATGTTCATGTTAAGACTGTTGACTATGTATTCATCTCCAGCTATTATATAATAAGTAGTAATGCTCTTAAAATTCTGTTGCTAATTGAAAAAATGACAGGAACCCATTTTGTGGACTAACATTTTATAAAATACACATCTACGAAGCACGCTAATGGACCAGTCCAACCAGTAATGTTAAAGATAGGCTTGCTAGGATGTCATTTATTATTTTTTCCTTTTTTGGTGACATTAAAAAATTGGTACATCCCAATTTTGCGCTCCATATTTATGCTATTCGGTATTTCGTATATTTATTAAAATTTTCCATATAAAATGTAATAATAAATGATTCCATTGTCAGAATTACACTATCTATCTATATATCTATCTATCTATCTATCTATCTATCTATCTATCTATCTATCTATCTATAATTCTGTCAAGAGGCTCAATATATGTATCAAAATAGTTTTTAAAGCGATTTTAGACAAAAATGAATAACTTACCATTGAGCCTTTAAAGAAGAATCTGTCAAAATCTCCAGAGCTATTCGACCACCATTTATAGGAGGATTGCTATAAAGACATCGAACAATGATTTTCAATTGGCTCATGCAACGAGCTACTTCCTCTTCGGACGAACCCAACAACGTGAAAGCTCCCACTCTTTCACCATAAAGTCCCATATTTTTAGCAAAACTTTGAGCCAACATCATATCTGTAACTCCGCTTTTAATAAAATGACGAACTGCCCACGCATCTTTATCTGTATCGCCGGAGGCAAATCCTTGATATGCCATATCAAAAAATGGGAAAATTTTTCGGCTTTTTACAACATCACAAATAGCCAACCATTGTTCCTGCGTAGGATCAACTCCGGTTGGATTATGAGCACAAGCATGTAATAGAATGGTATCACCAGCAGGGATTTTTGACATGTCTTCCATGCACCCACCGAAATCCAATCCGCATGTTTTTGGATCATAGTAACGATAATTTTTTATCACTAAACCTTTAGTCCTAATGATCAAAGGATAAAAACAAAAATTCTCAATTATAATTTATATTCTAAATAAATCTCTTTATTCTATTTTTCATTTCGTTTTTAAACTATTAATCAATATTTTGCTTCAGATAGTCTAAAAACAAAATAAAAAGGAAATTTAAAAAAATCAACGGTGAAGCAAATAGTAATGAGGGTCAATATTTTCCATTACATTTCTTTTCTTATCATTATGATCGTAGAGCAAAAAATTCGATTATCACGAATTTTTTTAATCAAATTTTTTTCCGATAAGACGCTTTGAAAATAAATGAAATTTTAAAAGAAAACAGTTCAAAAGTGAGGAAAAAAATATTCCACCAAGTTTTTAACATATATGGACACCTGGCCGCCCATGTACAAGCCAACTCTTTGCTGTCCTCTTATTTCGTAAAAAGTAATTTTTGGGAAAATACAAAACTATTAATATTTCATGCAGGATAAGACGAACAGATATAAATTAATTAAAAAAAGTATTGTTTTTATAGAAAAGTTTAGTTTATTAATTTCAAAGGCAGTGCCGAAAATTCGTGAGTATCAAAAAACATTGATATATATATATATATATATATATATTAGGGTGGTCCTTATATATAATTGAGCTTTATTACAAATATACTTCTTTAAAACAGTAATTAAAATCCATAGAATAATTAATAAAACAAAGCATTAACTCTTAAATAAAGTACAGGGATAATAAAATAACCCCAACAGCAAATATTTGAAGCAACACATTTTATGTATAGTTTAATTTAAAGAATATTCGTTTAACCCTGCAAATAATATAATTCATAGAAATTCAGTTTTTAATTGACTTATTTGTAACGCCGAAAAAATTAAAAACTAGAAAAAGCATTTTCATATTCAAATATCTAATCTTCTTTTTCTTAGGATATCATGACGATTTACTCAAAAAATTCTTTCAACTCTTATTAACGCTTTTCGAAGTCTTTTTACTTGTCTTGTTTATCGTTGATGTCAATTGTCAATCGTTGTAATTCTTTCATTTTCTTCAAGATTATTTGAAGTGCAACAATATCAATTTCTGACAAAATAAAGTTATAAAGTGCAATGTCCGCAATATTTTTTTTATATCTTTTGTCAAAGATTAGCCGATCTGTCAAAAAAGTCTGTCGTAATAAACACATGTTGTGTGCATTGATAATATTGATATTTGTCAATAGTTTCTAACATAGAATTATCACAAATTGCCATTAAGTATGTGCAATGCATTTCTAATGAATAATATTGGAATATAAATCTGCTAAAGATTTAAGTCCCTTTTTATATCACCCTTTGATTCATAATGAATGTAATGACATTCTTTCCTGAATTCAGAAACATAAAATTAATTTCTCAGTAATTTAGTTGCTTAAACTATTATTTATTCCTGGGATATATTCATTATAAATTTTACTACGTTGAGATTCTTTGTTTTCACATGTCTTCTTCATCTTTTTTGGAAAAGCCATGAAAAATAAACTAATTTTACACTTTTTCAAGAAAATACGAAAGAAATAAAAATTGACAGAAATATCATTCGTATTTTAAGTAGACAGGAGCAAGTGGGAATCCGGATTAGTCTAATATATTTGATTTTTCTGTGTTGTGTGAGTAGAAAACACCGACAATGATATTTTTCAAATAACATGATGTTATTTTTACCATGTTTTATGTAGTGATGCCATATTGATTTTGATGGAAATTGATTTGCTTCAGAGATAGAATTTTTAAATTTATCATTTTTTAAAATAAATTTCTTAATATTCTGATTTTACAATAAATTTTGATTGGACAATTTTAAACGAATGCGATATGTTATGAAATGATTGGAATAAATTTCAAAGACAAGTTTATACGGAAATGGATCTATGTAAAACAGTAATAATACCCGTTGTTATGCCACTGAAATTATTATTTCAAATACAAAACTTTCTATTGAAAAACATTTCAAGAAAAATTCGATTAATACGTGACAAAATATCAAAAATCCAGTATAATTCGATCAATAATTTAGAATAAAATTGAAAAAATGTAAAATAACCAGTAATTCAAGATTCTCAAGTTTTGGAGTAAGTTTCAGAAAGAACACAACATATTTTACAATAAAACAAATCTAAGGCTGTTATGATTGGCTGTTAACTTTTTAATAAAAAATATTCTTTATTTTCTAATAATTATTTGATATAGGAATGAAGATTTAAAAATATAAGATCTAAAAGAGCTATTAATCAGAAATCTATCAAACAATTCCATTTCCTCGACCGAACTTGGATTCTGCTTCGCAAACGTCAATACTTTTTGAGGCAACATACAAAGTTTAATGTTTCGTAAAATCATAGCCGTATGTTACTGTGCTATAGTGTTTCAAACGTTCCTATCTTTTTAATCTAGTTTCTGCCAATTCATTCAAGGTCCTAAGTGTCATTATCAACACTTTTTAAGCCAATAACTGCATCAGCACCCAAATGTTATCTCATATAGATGTAAGATAATTCCCAACTCCGTGAAATTCTAATTCTAAATTATCTGAATATCCCAAAAATGTATAATTTTGAAATATTTCATGACTTCTATAACGTATTAGCAGTGTGCAATCCAAATTATTGATCTGACCCTCAAATGTTGAAGAATAAAAACCTCGGGTCAACTGGGGTCATAAGGTAAAACTGTCTTACCTTATAATCTTAACTAATTTTAGGCAAAAAGCTATGAATTTAATTTTAATTGAACTGCAATATTTTTCAATAAAATTAAAATTTATGTTTTACAATTTTACTTTTCTTAAAATAAATAATTAAACAAACAATTTTTATAAAATAAAAATTAGAAAGGATTCTTTAGAAATAAAATCAACATTTGATGATAACACATAGTTAATTATTATAATTAAAAATTATAGCGCAATAAAACTTTAACTTATTAACAATATGAATGAATTATTTCCAAAAATATAATGATTATTAACCGTAAGTATGAAATTACTTAAATAAAGGAGTATGATTTCCCCAAGTAGGAGTTGGTAACCAAATTGTTTTGGATTTATCATACGTAGCCTGAAAAATAGAAATAAGTTTTAAAAACAATCAAAATAAATAATAACCAAAAATACAGCACCCAGCGTCAACGAACCAGTTCCAGAAACTCCTTGAAGAGTAGCATTCTTTAGATAAATAATTAAAATGAATTTTATTAACAATTTCAACCAATTTATTTTTCAGCACTGGAGAATTTTCACCAAAAGCCAGTTTAGCAGATTCTTCGCAAAATTCTGTTATTCCAGCTATTGTTGCATACTCATGATTATTATGTTTAGCATAGAGTTTGTCTTCAGCTTGACGAACAGATGGTAAAATAAATGGCTTGCCATTATCGTCTCTATAAGCTCCAACGCCAAGATTAACTTTGTTAGGATTTGAGTCTTTTTTAAAGGCTTCAGTAATACCAAGTATAGCATCTGGAGGGCCTTGCTCTACATGACTCCACCATGATCTGTTATTCAAACGAGAATTAAAATTTCTTTTTTATTATTTTACTTACAAATATCTGCAAATAGCAGGTTTTGAAAATTTCAAAGATTTATTAGTAAATCTTAGCATGATTATAAATTTAAAACTTGAAGGAACTAGTAAGATCAAACAAAGCTTTGTTTTAGATTAAAGTTTTATATTAGTTTGTTAACTTCGATAAAAATAATTTATTATGTAATATTTTATTAAAATACTACTAAAAAATTTTAATAACCAATTTTTTCAATATTTATAAAATATATTTTCTATTTTTGCCTCCGAAATGGATAATTAAATAATTTTATTAAGTTGAAAAATATGGGTTTGTGCTTAAATTTCACAAAATTATCAAATTACCAAAAAATCAAGGTGAATAAATTCAATAAATAGTGAAAAATTGGTTTGCCCCAAGTGGATTGACGCATACTGTATATTAAAATAAAGAAATCTAAAAACAAACTAGCCAATTTGTCTGCTGCACTTATGCAGTTGTAACTCTGATTTATTTTAATAGATCGAAAATGTTGGGCTAAAAACGAGAAATATGGAGAAATAATCTAAATAAAGAGATAACATAAATTAAGATAAAAGGAAAGCAATAAGAAACGAACAAAAAATGCGGAAATTTCAAAAATAATGTAAAAATATAATAACCACATTAATAAAGTATAAGAACAGAAACAAAAAAATTAAATAAAAATAAAAAATAAAAAGATTTTAAAACACCAATAAATTAAGAATATGAAAAAATTTTAAAAATAATAAAAATAAATTAGAAAAGACAAAAAATAAGCAATAACACACAAAACTTGAAATAAAACAATTAAAAAGTAGACGCTTCGCTCTGATTGGTCCAAAATTTTGTAAAAATAACTATATAAGGACCGCAAAAAATTCAAATGTTCACTATAACCAAATATAGCTCTTAGGTAAAATCAGTATCAAGATCCAGAAATCACTCGGGAACTACGAATACAATCTGTATAAAATCAATTGACTACGAATCATTCTTCATATCAGCTTGGAAGAGAACAATTGGATATCTAGTAAAGTTTTGTTTTATATGTATTATGATTCTTATTTAATATGGGTAACTATTGTAATATGTTTTTTAAATTAAAGGTTTCGTAATGAAAATGGTTCGATTTTCACTTTTCGCATTAATAATAAATAATAAGATCAATTAAAGTTATCAGTAAGTTTTCCACTGAATGTTTCGAAAGAATTATTTAATACCTTTTCTATAAATATTTTAGATAAATGAATACTTTTTATGAAATCACAAGAAGCGAAATAGTTCTTATTTGATGTTAATAACATGAACTAGGAAATATGATACTGGCATCCAAAAGCCACAGCTTAAGGGGCATTAGTTGTTCCTCTTGCCAGTAGGTCGGCTGGTATTTCAGAATCATCGTGGATTTGATCGGGCTGTTGAGTAGAAGTTTCTCCACCAGTCTATCGCCGCAAAGAAATCACTTTGAAAATTGAGGTGGAATCGAAATGTAGTTTACACAGAGACATATGTGATTCACAGTGATTAAGGTGCTGCACGTCGTTTGTCAATTATCTCTATTCTTGTATCAGATCATTTTTCCTACGCTCTCTATCACCCAGCTTGTTTTCAACATCATAGTAAATCTACTCCAATTCCTCGGTATTTCAACACCCACCACACAATATTGTATTCATAAAGATCGCACAGATGGATCAAATAGAGTTGAAAACTATAAAGCTTCTTGAAGACATTTATTAGGCTTATCTGCTTAATAATACCTTGATTCCCTTGGTCGGCAATTGTCCAAGAGAAAATTGATGAATATACGACGTCATAGGATCTTCAGCGTGTATTTCCTAAATATTTCCTTGTTAGAGAGAGCGACGATGACTCCTGTACATAATGTTCAATCATTTGTAGATGTCCGAGAAATCTGTGACTGTCAGCCGAAATATTAGAGCAAATTCCATGTAATACTCGAATACATTCAATTTGGCACTTTCCAGTGAGTTAACCCTAATACATATATCCATCAGTCAGACGTAGCATTTTCGTATAGCTAGTACTACCGCGATTGTTTCTAGGAGACAATATTGTCGCATGAGCATGAGAGAGTGATTACATAATCACTACTGCCAAGGTTAAGGACATTTTAAGCCATTTAAGGTCAAATTCTGAGGTCAAAGTCCCATTGTTCAAATTTTAAGGTCATGGAAAATTTTTAAGGTCAACCCCCTACCCCTACTCCTTAATTTTAAAGTCAAATTGAGGTCAAATTTAAAAATTTTCTTAAGTCCATTTAACGAATTACTTTTTAGAAAATTTTCAAAGTCAAAACACATTTTAATACTATGTTTGCATTGCAAATGTCTTTGTTACTCATGCATTTGTATTGCATATGTCTTTTGTATTACACACCTTAAGGATAGAAAAATATTTCTAAGCGAGATCTAAAGTGAATGCGTGTAAAGGGCAATAAATAAGGGTAAAATCAAATTTTTTTAAAGAAAATACATGTAATTTGGTTTAAAATTTTGAAAAATATATGTATATCTTTTATTTTATCGGTAACCCCATATTCGAAGAGACGTTGGATACAAACATTGTGTTCAAATGAAACAAACGAAAATGTATTATGAATTAGTATGTAATAGCATTCTGAAAATTCTGTGAATTTCTGTGCATGCTAACTTATAACCCTTTGAGAGATTTTCATTCACACACTTCATTAATAATTCAGTAGCAAATAAGTGGGCCGTTGAGTTATTACAAAATTATAAAGTCGCTACCACACTTTGACTCCACGTGTTTTTTAATTAAATTAAAACAATGACACCCAGCATAATAGATTTTGTTCAATTTCACTACAATTTTTCACAGTATTGCCAAGAATACATTTACTTTTATCTGCACTTCAAACAGAAAGTGAGATGGTAGGTATTTTAAAAGGAAAACCGCTTGTTATGATTCACCTTTAATTGATTTTGATTCACAAACTCTAACCTTACTATCTTCTTTTTGACTATTCTTTGAATAAATCTGTTCCAAATTTTATCTTTGATCAACTAAAAACTAACCACACTGATTTTTCTACAAATTTCTCTCCCACAAATTTTACAAAACAAAATAATTAAATTAGGCAAACAAAATTTCTCAAGTCAAAAAAATTAAATAATATACATTTCTGTT
>CAUHTR010004475.1:0-12823 GCA_959609185.1 Schmidtea polychroa | reverse complement strand
TTGTTTTGAATGTATTAGTAGATGGATTGAGCTCCGCTGGCAGAGGGCACCGCTAGCACAGTACCCCCCCCCCCCCCCGGCCGTAAAATTTTTTAAAAATTCTAAGTCTAAAAGTACATTTTTAAAGGTCATTGAAACAAAGACCATGACTCATCCTATGACTCAACAAATTTCTCAAGGTCATTTAAACAAAGACCCTGACTCATCCTATGACTCATCAAGGTCATTTCCAAGGACATATGAGTCATAATATGACTCATCAAGGGCAAAAAAATTTTCAAGGTCATTTAAACAAAGACCATGACTCATCAAGGTCATTCTTAAGGTCATATGACTCATACTATGACCCATTCAAGGTCATTCTCAAGGTCATATGACTCATCCAATGAGTCATAAAAATTTTCAAGGTCATTTAAACAAAGACCATGACTCATTCAAGGTCATTCTCAAGGTCGTATGACTCATCCAAGGTCATTCTCAAGGTCATATGACTCATCCAAGGTCATTCTCAAGGTCATATGACTCATCCAAGGTCATTCTCAAGGTCATATGACTCATCCAAGGTCATTCTCAAGGTCATATGACGCATACTATGACTCATCAAAAATTTTCAAGGTCATTTTCAAGGTCATCTGAGTCATCCTATGACTCATCAAGGTCATTTTCAAGGTCGCATGACTCATCCAAGGTCATTCCTAAGGTCATATGAGTCATCGCGATGAGTCATCAAGGTCATATTATTATTTTTATTATTATTTTTTAAAAATATTATTATTTTATTTTTAATTTTTTCAAAGTTCTCGCCAACGAAAATTATTCATCGATAGCTCATTTTAAAGCTCAATCCAAGACCTTTCGAATGAGCCATATATCTTGTTATTAAGATTATTATTATTATTATTATTATTATTATTATTATTATTATTATTATTATTATTATTATTATTATTATTATTATTATTATTATTATTATTATTATTATTATTATTATTATTATTATTATTATTATTATTATTATTATTATTATTATTATTATTAATCTATATACTCCGAGTCTATATACTCCGAGTCTATCCGACAAAATATTTTGTCCCCCTATGGGTAATGCTCACAAGGGTACTGGTCACGCTCAACAAATCAACAAATCAACAAAACATACATTTATTTAAACAATAAAATAATGTAAAATTAACAAAGGTAAACTAAATATATATAGTATGATATTCATTAATCAGTGTTGAACAGGCTTGACACTTGCGAACATTCTTCTCGTGACACTTAGAACAAACAATTACGTGACCACACGGTAAATACAAAACCGAAACTCGATTTTCTTTACAAATTGAACAAGTTAAATACCTTTTCTTAACATCGTTCATTTTTTTCGTTAGCTTATTTTCAATCAAATCGGCTTTCGCTATCCATTTATAAATCAATCTACTATATCCAGGTTTCAACCTTAAATACATACAACTCCAAAAGTATTCATTCAGTGAATCGTTGTTTACTGCTATTTTTTCTAAGTACATTAAATAACAAGATAACTTTAAAATGGATTTCTCATAATTAAATAAATCAAACAAATATTCAATAGAGGAATGTTTGAAAATTTTTAAAATATTTATGATTTGCTTATCACTGTAAGTATCATGATTATTTATAAAATCTTCAACTGTGTTGTTAAAAAATTTCAATGAAATTTCAGAATAGGTTGGACTTAATTTTTCCTTATTTCTAGTAGGACTTCCTTGCTATAAATGACATATAAAAAATATTGACAAAATAATAAAGTTACCAAATGTGTTACACATTCATCAGTTTTATTTGTAGAAATCATTAGTAATAAATTTCTTAATAACTAAATTACTTTTGTTTTTACATTTATAAAAATTGTGATAGCCAATCAAATAGAGCTTTCAAAATGTAAAAATTGTAACCATCAAATGTATAACAATAATAATAAGCATCACTAGTACCCTTGCGACCCGTTGAAAGTTTTATTATTAATATTATTATTATTATTATTATTATTAATATTATTATTATAATTATTATTATTATTATTATTATTATTATTATTATTATTATTATTATTATTATTAATATTATTATTATTATTAATATTATTATTATTATTATTATTATTATTATTAATATTATTATCATTATTATTATTATTATTATTATTATTATTATTATTATTATTATTATTATTATTATTATTATTATTATTATTATTATTATTATTATTATTATTATTATTATTATTATTATTATAGTCATTGATATAGCTGCATGCTCACTGCAGACTATATAAAAATATACCGATATAGCTGCATGCTCACTGCAGACTATATAAAAATATACTGATATAGCTGCATGCTCACTGCAGACTATATAAAATATACTGATATAGCTGCATGCTCACTGCAGACTATATAAAAATCACCATTAAATACTTATAAAAATTATAATAAAACAACAAATACTTGAAAAAATTAAAAAAATCTGATTACAAATTTTTATTCAATATGTATATATATACATACAAGTTTTATACAAGTTATAATACAAGTTATAATATAAGTTTTTTATACAAGTTTTGTAAATCAAAATAAAAGTTTCTATACAATTTTCACAATTTTCAGTTGTCCTATTTAAATTTGATCTTCGTCCCATTCGCTGTCGTCAAAACTGGGACTTGGAGCTGAACCGAATTCCTCATCATATTCGCTTAATTCATCAACTCCTAAATAATGCCCAAATGCGTAACTTATGTTTTTGCCTAGCCACGCGCGCTTATCATCATTATTACTTAGGGCAATTTTCGAATTTTTAAATGTAAAAAGTTGGTGATTTCTAGTACCTATTCTAGTCTGCGGTACAGAAATCACCTGATTTGAATTAAAGCAATTTAAATAGGACTCATGATTTATTGATGTCCCAGGTAATTTAACCCCCTTCGCTTTTACCGTTTCCTTACTACCTAAAAGACTATAACATTTAGGGCGTAAAAAAACCCATTCAGAATAACCTAATCCCTTGCTCTCATCTTTAAACTTCCCGATGACAGAGTCAAGGTTCCTATTATATAAGGGGTGTGTTGGATCGTAATTTGACGTATCCAATAAATTATCCGAGATCATCTGAGGTAATAAAGTTGTTAATTTTAAATATTTTATTTCCAGAAAGAAACTGTCGGTATCACCGGCAATAATATTTATAATACATTTATATTGACGCCTGTACTTCTCCAAATCAATATATTGGAGCTGGTACATCCGCAGTTTAGACAGATCTAGTACTGTTTGACCGATGTAGCTAGGTCTGTCTAAACAAATTGAATCTTTTTCCAAATGTGCCGCAATCAGATCGTCATCGATTCTTATAGACTTTCTGAAAGTCGGCTTTGAGGAGTATACTATCATCTTTTCGGATGAATTACACAGCCTCAAATTCATTCGTTTTTTCAGATTTTCGACGGATTTACCGTACAGACTGTTATTATACAATTTAAACAAGTCCCTATATATTTCGCTAGTAGACTGAGATCGTAAAGTGGTGTTGGTGTCTATGTACGATTTAAAGATAGGTCCTTGTTTAAACTTTATACATCTATGAATATTTACAACAACCGCACCTAATTCTATATACAATTTGAGAAGCCTCCAATGAAGAACATAGTTCCTCTTTGGCCAATGCGTAAGCATAAGCTTCTCAACTTTTGAATTAGGTGGGCACAACTTTTCCGGCGCAAGCGGAAAATCATTCAAAAAGTCATGCACACATTCCGGAATATCGATATCAACCTCCATAGTATACCCATATGGAAGGTTATCAATATCCGTGTTCATACATTCAAGTAAAACATCATTCAAATTTTCATTCACCCAAGAAAAATCACCATACGGAAGATTTTGGCTAAGAGCCCAACCATACAGATTATTAATATCAATGTACAATAATTCTGTGTCATCTGAAGTAGCAGTGTAATGTTTGTTAACAAATGTTAACCCACCCCGGATACCTCCCTCATAGAAATTATACATTTCCATGTCCTGCAAAAGTTCTATTGGTTCCGTTAATGTCATAAGTGCTGAGGCCCATGACATACCGGGAATCCCGCAGAAATTAAGAGGATCCAGACCATTGTAAGCAATTGCCTTACCGCGGAATTGCTGAAAATAGTCTGCGAGGAGGTATACGTCCAATTTTAGGTAGATTAACATATAATCTAACAAATTATTACAGTTATGCTGACTCCAAATTAGTTGAGCCTCAGCGTACTGATCTTCCGTAACATCAGACCAAATAGGAGGTAATTCTAAAGTCGATTCAAGAACATCCAAAGAAGTAGCGAAATCATATGGAAAGATACCTTTAGAGTGAATCATCGACCCTTGAAAGACAGACGAAGTTAACGGAAAAGTAGTTAATGTTTTCACAGCTTTTCGCTAAAGAACAATTAACAAATTGCATGCTGTCAATAAAACGAACAGGCAATTTGTTAATATATGCAATTAAAGATATAAATTTTTCTGTAGAGGTAGGTATAATATTAAGTTCCCAAAGGGGAAAATCACTGAGACCATGTTTTAAAATATGGTGGAGGTCATAGCCTCGTAAATTATGAAAGACAACAGGTAACAACTTATTAATCCTGCGAGAGACATTGCATTTCCTACATGCCGCTCCGACATATCTACCTGTAAAATGGCAATGATCTCTCACAGGATTAATAATAGCTTTTTTACACAAATAACAAATAGTGCTAGATCGAAAGGCACGCTCCTGAGCAAAAGACAAAGTAGACATACCTTTATGACCTTCAAGTTCATAATATGGCAGGACAATTGTGACAGCAATTTCCTCCACTTTCCTCAAAAAATCCAAAATACAATTAGGTCCAAAAAAATAATAATAAAATTTAGTGTTTGTATAATTATTAATTAATAAAAGACCTGCTGATATGGGTAAATGTATTTGATGATATGTTTCATGTTCAGGTAAAACCGATTCAAAATCGGCATAAATTACGAAGGGAGGTGTAACGGTTTTTGCGTAATCTGTGAATAATAAATCCTTATTTTTAGGAAGTGTATACAAGGTTGTGCCAGTCTGATTTTTACAGCATAGAGCAACATGCTGATCGAAAGCATTCTTATATCTAAAGCCATTTAAACAATGTGGGCCCCAGTTACACCTTATTTGGACATTAACATTTTCATTTAAATGGCAATTCATTAATTTGTCCAAGTCTGTCACGGCCGTATAATGATATTTTTCTTTATTACTCAAAAGTAATAAATAAATCGGCCTACCATCTATAACCTTGGAGCGATGTACAATATTAAGATGAGGGTGGTGAGCTACATAATCCTCAGAAATATCTAAATCAGAACTGGCTGGATTATAAGACAGAACGTTTATGCTTAAGTTTAAATCTCTATTTTTTCTTTCAAATTTAGGAATGTTACATAGCCTCATCGGGCAATCTGTCTTCATCATAATTTAATAGATGTAAAAATTCGTAATATTTGGCGGCTCATTGGTGATTACTACCTATTTCTTCTCTTTTTAAAAGTGCAAGAATGCTATACAAGAAACACTTATGGTCGTTGTTTTTAACATTAATTATTGCGTGTTTTAATTTTAATGCTGATGGGGTTTTTATATAACTATGTCCGGATAACGGGTGCGTATTTCGTTAAAATAAAATCTATCTCTAAAATATTCATTACTCGCCACCCGCTTCCTAAATAAGTGAATTGCTCAATCTTTTCATTTAATTTGCTCACCCCCTCGTTTATAAAGTTTGATGTAAAAACTTGAGCATTGTTTGAAAAATAATTATCCCGGATCTCCCCATCTTTTTCAAATTTAATTAAAATTGCAAATTGAATTTTTACATTGCCCATCTTTTCTATTTCCTCTATTAATCTTTCTTCAATTTTTGATGTTAGGGCTATTTTTACTAAGTTTTGATTTCTTATGTCAAATTTTAATGTTTTTCGGGATCCGTTCAAATCGGATTCTACAACAGGTTCAAACAAAGAGCCGCCTATTTGACATATGTTGAAAGACGTTGAAGCTACACATTCATCATTGATGACTATCACTTCTTGTTGTGTAGAGGGTGCTTGTTGTGTAAAGGGTGCTTGTTGTGTGAACGATGTTGAAGCTACACATTCATCTTTGCTGATGACTATCACTTCAGGTCACGATAATTTATTAGGAATATAATTTTTAATTAAACCAGCAGGTCTTTTAATAGAATCTTTTTTAATAATATTTATAGAATCTTTTTTAATAATATTTATAGTATCTTTTTTAATAATATTTATAGTATCTTTTTTAATAGTATTTTTATAATCTGTTTTTTCTTTTATAATATTTTTTTTAATATTTTTTAAATCTTTTTGAATATCTTTTTTAATAACATCTTTTTTAATAATATTTTTTTGTAAATTTTTTTGTAATTTTTTTTTATTTTTATTTATTTTTTTAAATAAAACATTTTTTGAAATCGAAAATTGCCCTAAGTGACTATGATGTTTATTAAAAAATGTCATATATTTTATTTTTTCGCTAGTCACGCATTTGGGACATATAAAAAGTTGAGTGAATTAAACTTTTTTCGGTAATATTTTCACATTGTATCATGACATTGTTCGTTATGGCCAATTGATGATTGGCAATAATTTGGGTATAGTCTACCTGTTAAATAATAAAATTAAAGTTTTGTTCTTTTTCTATATAGAAAACTAATTGTTACATCTATAAGGATTTATCATCATTTGTTATTTAATTCAAATGAACTATATAACAAATGATGATAAATCCTTATAGAAAATAGGTTAATATATTCGAGAGAATATTAGAGAGATTTTAGTAGATGGGTCAGATTATTATTATTATTATATGAATATGTTAAATATTAGAGAGACTATAGTAGACGAGTCAGATTATTATTATTATTATTATTATTATTATTATTATTATTATTATTATTATTATTATTAATATTAATATTATTATTATTATTATTATTATTATTATTATTATTATTATTATTATTATTATTATTATTATTATTATTATTATTATTATTATTATTATATTAAAGAGAAGTAGCTGCATGCTCACTGCAGACTACTATGTAGCTACATGCTCACTGTAGACTACTATGTAGCTACATGCTCACTGTAGACTACAGTAGAAGGGTCAGATTATATTATTATTTATATTATTATTATTTATATTATTATTATTATTATTATTATTATTATTATTATTATTATTATTATTATTATTATTATTATTATTATTATTATTATTATTATTATTATTATTATTATTATTATTATTATTATTATTAATATTATTATTATTATTTTAACTATTGTAGATGCACATTGCAAACTACAAGGATTTATTTTATAACTATAATTTTGTAATCACTTTTTTAAATATTTTCATAATAATTTCAAAAAACGTAGTATTTACTTCATATAATCATTTTCATCATAAATCATAAATCATTTTCTTCATAATTTTCGTCATATTTTCATCATTTTCATCATAATTATGGTCATAAATCATTTTCATTTTTCTTCATAAATTTTCGTCATTATTTCATAATAAATCATTTTCATCATAATTTCATAATAAATCATTTTCATCATAATTTTGGTCATAAATCATAAAGCATTTTCATCATAATTTTGGTCATAATTTCATAATAAATCATTTTCATCATAATTTTGGTCATAAATCATAAATCATTTTCATCATAAATTTTCGTCATATTTTCATTATAATCATTTTCTTCATAAATCATTTTTTCATCATAATTTTTTTTTGGCATATTTTCATCATAAAATCATTTTCTTCAAGAGTTTCATTTTATCATCATAATTTTTATCCAAATATTTAAAAAATTTTTATCAAAATGTTTTTATGAAAATATTTAAAAAAGTTATTACGAAATTTTAAATATATGTAAAAAAATATATATATAAAAAATAAATAATTCTTACATTGGGATTCCATGTCGGAATCATCCTCAGACAGGATATTACCAATTTCATCATCATCTTCAGAGAGGACATTGACATTATTACCAATTTCATCATCATCATCTTCAGAGAGGACATTGACATTATTACCAATTTCATCTTCAGAGAGGACATTGACATTATTATTATTAATTTCATCATCAGAGAGGACATTGACATTATTGTTTTCAGAGAGGGCATTGACATTATTATTAATTTCATCTGCATCAATGTCAACATTGAAAACTGGGGCAATCGAAACATTTTCTAAAATGAAAAATTAATTTAATAAAATGAAAAATAATAAAATTTACTTTTTTCTTTGAAAACTGGGGCATAATTAGGGGCATCCGTTTGCCCAATAAAGACGACATCATCGTCGCTATTTTCATTATCATTTTCTGTAATGAAAAAAATTAATTTAATAAAAATTAAAATTATAAATTTACCAAAGATCTTATTAGGGGCATCAGTTTGCCCAAGAAAAACGACATCATCGTCGTCGCTATTTAAAACCTTTTCTAAAATGCAAAAATTAATTTAATAAAAATTAAAATTATAAATTTACCAAAGATATTTTCCACATTTAAAATCGAATCGTCTTCGGTAACTTCATACCAGTCGAATGGTTCTAAAAGAATAAAATAAAATATAATAAAATATAATAAAATAAATTACCATTCGTCAAAAGACTTCTCAAAACGCGATTGTTAATAGGTAAATTGTTATTTTGCATTTTAGTTACTTAAAGGGATTTTTGAAAAATTTAGAAAAATTGTGACAAATTTTAGATTTGTCAATGTTTATAAAGAGAATGAATATTTTCCTGTCCCAGCCAATGAGAATATAGACACACACACATATACACTGAATATTTTACTCTCTCAACCAATCACACGCATGCATGTATGTAATGTAAATCATTCAAAATTACATGTGACTGCCTTTGTTAGTCATGCCTTTGTTAACTTGCACTGTGCATGCTTCAGGCATAGGTAGTCTTTATGTTACAAATAATAATATTTATTTGAATAATAATAAAATTAATTAAAAATAATAATATTTTTCACAATAATAATAATATTAATAATATTAATAATAATATTAATAATAATAATATTAATAATAATAATAATAATAATAATAATAATAATAATAATAATAATAATAATAATAATAATAATAATATTAATAATAATAATATTAATAATAATAATAATATTAATAATAACAATCACAACAACAAAGGAAATGATACATTTATTAAACATCAAATTTTATTAAACATTTTTCTTTAAACATCAAATTTTTTGTACAATAACCAAGCTAAACAATGTTGACCACATGTTTGGGTCAAGGGATTTTGAAACATAGTTTTATTATACACAATAGGTTTTCCCATTGTTTGTAGTTTTGATATCAACAAAGCCGGGTAATAAAAACCCATAGGATCGAACACGAATATATTACCAGGTTTCACATATATAGCTATCCAATGTTCTCCACCAAGATGAGACGATTGAGTATTGACGATTATTGCTTGATTATTGCTCAAATATGGAATTTTATCTAGAGGAAAAACTCCAACAAATTCATTTCCCAATATCTGTTTTCCGATTTTATTGACCTGAACAGAACTACTTAAATAAATCCAGAGTATAAAAAACAACTTACTCCATGATAACTTTTTGTGTTTCAATATACATTTATACCAACACTGTTCTATTTGCAGTAATTTGAACTTCATTTTCAAATACTCCATATATTATAACATGTACTGGTTCAGTAATAGCTTTTGCAAACTTTATATCCAGTCGTAAATTTCCATTTTGAGGTAATTGACTTTGATTTAAATCAAAATCAGGGGCTAAAACAAATGTAAAAAATGGGTATTTGCTTTTAAAATCTTCTAGAGTTATTCCGCAATTCAAATTTTTATCTAAATAACCCAGATTTCTAACAATACTCTGCATATATGTCGCGCAGTAATTGTCATTCTCGAAATCTTGAATATATGTTTCTCTATAATCAGTATTTTTCGACAAAGTCAATGATGTAACACCAAAGTTTTTGAAAATTGAGCTGGACGCAGTATATGATCCATTATATTGTGCTTCACTTTGAAATGTTATCAGAATAAAATTAGGCATTCTTCTGTCACCAAATATTTGTTCTTTATAGAATGATGAAGCACTTTTAGCAATAGCAAATTGTACAATTTCCTTTGTTTTTAATGGATAAATTGCATGTTTTGAATTAAGACCCAATTGATGACCTGCTAATACTGAGGGGTCTACTCGTACTCTTCTCACCAATAATTTTGCATCAACTAATTGACATATTGGTGTAGTAGTTGCACTAGTAAGAGATAATGCAGAATCAGACCTTTTCAGTCTAATATGTACATTAACTCCCAGTAGTAAATATTTCGGTTGATCCATAAAATCAAGTTGTAATGATGAGCACATGGTGAAAACCTTTGAGCCTTTTACCCACTTTTTTCTTTCATCATCACTGCCATAACCCATAGGAGTAAGACATGTATTTTTAGTATCGGAATTGTAATTTAAAATAGTTTCTATTAATGCCTTGTGAATGAATGTATTATTTCCGCCCTCAATCTTGATATTATTAAATCCCAACACTGCATCTTTAAAAAGAGTATGAAACAGGAAATTGTTCGGTATTACATCTGCATTGGCATCCAAAACTTTTCTATCTTTATCTACAACCTTAATCTGAACAGTCAATAAAGTATCGTTCAAATCTAAATATTCGGTTTGCGAACCATTAATATAAAACTCGATATCATTTCTACTATCGGTAATTGAATTCATAGGAAAAACTTCCTCAAACGCCCCAAATTCTATTACAGCCTGGGGCGACGGTCTATCAAATATACATAATTCAGATTTACCACAAATCATTTTGCAAATATAGTTCCATGTCCTTTCATTCGTTTGTTTATACGTGATATTCCATGTCTTTTACGTTTTGGAGCATGAGCTGGAGCTGGAGCTGGAGGTTTTTCTTTTTGAAACATACCTGCAACCCCGGGTAAAACTTTCCCTAATTCTGCTAAAGCATTTGTTTTTAGAGATGGTAGTATTTTCTGTTCATTCATAATAACATCTTTTGCAGTTTTCATACCAAAACTACCAATACGTTTAAGAATAGGCAGGGCAAATCTACCAATTGTTCTCAACCATCCTGATCCGTACTGTTTACCAATAAAATATGGTAATTCACCACCAGATTGGCTACCACTATACATACTAATAATATCAGAATTAGCCATTTATTTTACGAAAATGTAATGTCAAATGAGTTTTTGAACCTTTTGGAAATTCGATTAATTGACCAGAATCATCTCTTATATTTATTTCTATATTGTTTATACAAGATGTTGAAACAGGTAGATACATGGGATTTTCTACATTGATTTGTACAACTTCATCTTGATCATGTTTTTCAATCCATATATATTTCATTAAAGGAACACTAGAATCGCCAACAATAACTGGTTCCACGATATTACTGTAAATGAACATTTGCTGATGATGTTTAAGGATTTTCGGTTTGTTTGTTCCTTCACAAATTTGTTCATTTTGTGTACATACTGGTTTAGTCAATCCTAATGTTTTTGTCAAATTTGAGTCAAATTTAACTTGACTAAGATTTTTAGTGATTTAGTGATTTAGTGATTTACGTAATGTATTTAATGATACAGTCAAAATAAATCTCTCTACACTTCCAAAAACTAATAATTTAGTGGAATTCAAATTTAAGCTATCATACTTTGAAATAACAGAGCATGCATATACTTTTAAAGATAATTTATATATTACAGACCTCGAACAATTACAATCTTATTTAGGTGAGAATTGTAGCGATATTTTAACAGTTTTCGAGCTTCAAAAAGATAAAGTATTTAAATTTTGTATAAATTCTAATTTATACAAAATTTAAATACTTTATCTTTTTGAAGCTCGAAAACTGTTAAAATATCGCTACAATTCTCACCTAAATAAGATTGTAATTGTTCGAGGTCTGTAATATATAAATTATCTTTAAAAGTATATGCATGCTCTGTTATTTCAAAGTATGATAGCTTAAATTTGAATTCCACTAAATTATTAGTTTTTGGAAGTGTAGAGAGATTTATTTTGACTGTATCATTAAATACATTACGTAAATCACTAAATCCAAGACGTTTAGCATCAGCCACTGTAGAAAATATAATTTCGAATGGCTTATTCAAGCAATTCATGTATAAATATTGACCATCATCATAAATTATAGGTTTCCTTGATTTCGATGAACTCGTCAAGTTATAACTATCTTTATCAATAAGAACACTAATATATTCCGTTACTGCTACTTTATTATTATATTCAATAACTGATTTGCTATAGATTGGGAATAAATTGTATACAAATGTAAAATCCAACAGAGCAACTTCCCAGTCATTATCCAAATAGATGGGGTTTTGGAGTTCGATGATGAATTTGCTTGCTTGATTTTCTGGATGAATTAATGGACAACTATTGCTCGGCAAAATAGTATAAAAATTCACTTTACTAGGTCTTTTGCTGATATCCATGACGGGTTTTGATAACCATGCCATTTGACATAGTATTGTTTATCCTTACCGACCTTTTTAGTTTTCAATATTTTTTGAATTCTAAATACTTTTGGGGGAGGAATGACTTGTAATTCCTGCTCATAAAATTTCCCCTGTACAATATTATTATCATTGTCTTTGA
>CAUHTR010004474.1:0-35904 GCA_959609185.1 Schmidtea polychroa | reverse complement strand
GGCCTATGTCCGATTTCTTTTCGTCCCCTTGAATATATATATCTGCATACACTCACTGTCCCATACCCATCCATATACACACATATACACATACATGCCTATCTATATATATATTTATATATGCCAATCGGGTGAGAAACTCAAAATGTACCGATAAGGAAACACTCATAACAATTTTATTTGGACAAATCAAACAACTTATAGAGTCCTGGTTGGTTCGGTTGAGGTAGTCTCTGCTCCAATAGGATGGAGAGTCAATTGAGCTTGACTGGCCTGCCTTATCCTTGCTCGTGCTGCTTTTCCCGGCCGGATCTTCTTTTTCGAGGGTTTCGGCACGCTTTCCTTCCGTTGGTGAACCAGTTCGCTCATAGGTCGGATCTTAGAAATGACCTCCCGATCAAGGTCTTGTTGATGTATCTTGACCTCCAACTCCCTCACCTTCATGCGGAGGGCCCGCAACTCAACTTGATCTTGGGCGCTCTGGAGTTGTAATTGGGTGATGAGTTTCATTCGCTTCTTCATCTCGGTGGGCGGGAACCAAGTGCTCTCGAAATTTCGGCAATGGGCCTTAAGTCGCATTAGCTTAGCCCGGTATTCCTCGGCTTGTTGCTGCGCCTTCTCTCTGTCTGCCCTCATTTCTTCCAGGAGTTGTAACACTAAAATAAACAACATTAGAGATTGTTACCTCGGCGTGGGAAAGTGTACGTTATTATTATTGAATGAACGTCGCCCCTACGTCACCGCTCCCCACTGCATACTTCTAGACTTGCCTCTATGGATTTCACCAAAGTTTATAGGGTAGTCGTGATAGTCAACACTGCGCAAATTAGAGTTGATAGTCACAATGGTTCCCCCGTTGAAATAATTTATTGAAAATCAGAAGCGATATACACAATAAAATTAATATTAATAATTGACACATAATTAAACAATCAAACAAAGAAAAAATTATCATTAATAACAACTAATTAATAAAGGTGGTCAGGACAAAATAATATCAATAATGAAATTAGCCGAGATGACCAGATCACAACAGAGTAGTTAGATGGGCACATACTGCCAAGGCGTGCAAGGTACTAGAAAACATCCATCACATCACAGGATTTGCACTGGTCTTAACGACAAAATCATCTTGGATATATAACGTTTAATTATAAGTCTCGATCCTTGCCCGCCCCACTCTCCGGGGTGGAACTGGTGCCTTTTCGGGGACGTCCTCGCCTGCTTTGCCGATTCGGCCCACGGTGGGGGCCTCTTGGATGTTCCAGCCCACGTTGGAGGGCCGCAGTTCGCTTTGGGTGACATTGAGCTCGGGCGTACCCATCACAGTCCTCCAACTCGCCGGTCAGGGTTGCTTCCTCAAGCCGGTGTAGTCGGTCCACTGCTCTCTTCGCATCGTCGAAGGCGTCGATCAGAGCCAAATACGTGTCGTTGAGGTACGGCTCTAACTTCGGGGTCACTGGGACCACATTCTGGTAGGTCCAGTCGTGGATTTTATACCAAATCCACCTGGACCTCAAGCGAGTGATCTCTTCCTCCCGAACCAATTCATTGACCTCATTCACTTCCTCATGCGCTGGTTCGTGGCTCGAAACGGACGATGAGGGCCCGACCTGTGTGTTCGTTGATTCAGAACAGGACATGTCTATAATCATCAAAAAAAATATCAAACGTACGATAATTCTAAAATATCCAAACGCCACAGTACCATCCCTTCCAAGCATAATACTCCCCACCTATTCAACAAACCATGATTTTACAGGTAACATAATTTATTTACAATTTAATTTTCATATTTAATTTATCATATCCTACTTAATAAACGGGGTCGGGATTCGCTAAATTAGATTGAATTGATAAATTCAGGTTTAGCTTAATTCAAAGTGTACGAAAGAATAAAATTGGAAAATTTAGATTTTCATAAATTCACCCCAAAATCACCATTAAGTGATCTTTGTTTTACTTATCCAAACGTTTAATTTGTTATTTTTAATATTTAATATTAATTTCCTTTTTAGCAAAAAAAAATTTATTCAGCAGTATTATTCGACGTAACTATGCCACTAAAATCCACTACGAGGAGGGATATTGCCACGTACCGAGCATTATTTTCGGTCCCTGGCAATTCCCAACCGCAGGGGCTGTGAGTGGTTCTAACATCATCTCAATGTGGCAGGTAACTCAAATTTTGTTGAATTTTCCTTTTGTTTGATTTTAGGAACTCAATCTTCCCAACCCCCAGTTTGATCGTGGGGCATATTTGGATAAATTCTCGAGATCGTCGTACTGATAGTCCAAAATATGCCGATTTGCCTAAATTTGAGTCATCTCGGTTTTCGTGTTGGTATTTATATGTGTAGTGGGAAAACGGGATGAAACAATTTCAACCTGAAGGGGTTTTGGCGAGGCCCGCTGTTCCTTTACCTCCCTACATTCAACGGTAAGGCTTCACAGTGACTAAGATGATTTGATTTTAATAACTTTTTATGATTTTTATTAAATACAATCTTTGTTCTTGTTGAATTTAGTTAAAGAGACTGTTTTATTGTTAAGTAAATTATTAAGTAATTTTATTATTAGAGAAAAAAAAATTTTTTCTTTCTTGCTGAATTTAAGTAGTCAACGATTATGATCGTAATACGCATTGTTACTTATTGTTCCTTGTCTATGATTATAGGGGACATGTCTCCTACCCTAAGTAGTTGATCCTGGGGAGGGGTCTCTAGTGCTTCCTGACCTGCATGGAAGGTACTTCTGGGATATCCGGAGTTACATTTGCTAAGGTGTCGCTGATTTTATTCGGAGCTCGGGGGTTCCTACTGTCTTAGTCGATGGTGATTGGTTCGTTCAGGAGAATGTATGTCTTACCCATTTGGTTAGCCGGGGTAGATTTGGTGAGGGTACCCTTTACTTTACATCGTTATTTCCATAAATAGAATCGGTCCCATTGGTTGTATCTTTATGTAGAGGAGAGAAAATCAATGGTATCGGTTCGAATTTTCTATTAATAGTAACACTCTATTGATAATGATGTTACTAATAATAATAATAATAATAATAATAATAATAATAATAATAATAATAATAATAATAATAATAATAATAATAATAATAATCGTGATAACTAATAGTAACAAGGATAATACTAGTCATAATGGTAACAATATTAATAGCGATAATAATGAATATAGTAATAGTAACGAAATAGTAGTAACGATAGTATCATTTGATGTTTTACCAACTAGATATATACTAAAATTAGTAATTTGAGGCCTTCGTGCGATAAGTAACGTGGGCATAATTCGAAAAGAGATGAGTTATGAATATTTGTGAGTTATCATTTCCCATTTTTTCCAACCAAATGTATATTAAATTTAGAAACCTGAGACATTCATGCGATAGGTAACGAGGAATATTATTAAATATATGCTGAAGTAAGCTCATTTAAACCATTTATACTACCTAAAATGAAGGTGTGATTCAAGGGGGGTTAGCTATGAATATTGACAAACTATCAATTTAATATTTTGCAGACTAAGTATATTGTAAAAAGGGGTAATTTAAGATATTGATACAATGGGTGGTGACGGTATGACTCAGGGGTGCTTATGAATATTTATAAATTATTAATTTTATATTTTACAAGTGGTATATATAGCAAAAATAATTTCAATTTCAAACCTTTAAGTAATGGGTAGTAAATACCTACTTCAGGGGGTTGATTTTAAAAATTTATTAATCATTATTTTTTTTTTTTTTTATAGGCTAGATATATATATATCAAAATAAATTAGGAGATTTATGCATAGAAATTTTATCAACTATCGTTGACATTATAAGCTAAAGTTGGATATCAAAATAAAATAGGTATTGGATCATAATTATGTAATTCAGAGGATCATTTATGTCACCAACCCGTTATGCCTATTCCAGTTGGGTTATAACCAGGAACTGGGGTTTCGATGACTTTGCGATGCTGGTAAAAAAGGTTACCTTTTCTTTAAGAGTATTATGCTGATATAGACTATTACATACTGAGGGTGATGATACACTCTTCACTAAGACAACCCGAAAATGAAATGGTGATGATATAATAATAATCCTGGAAGTGGTAGTATGCAAAATAGAATTTTTAAAGGTTTCCTATAAATCAGCTTCCAATACCCGTGCGGTAAGCATAAAGACATATGAGTAATACATTATTGAACGTGGTTGGATTATCCTTAAAATCGTATGTGATCATGAAAAATATCAATGAAAGTTAATGTTAATAATTAATACTGGGCATATTGGATAATATTTTGTACAATTAGGTTTAAAATCGAACATAATTAAGAATAGTAACAATAGTTAATATCGAGCATATTGAATAATATTTGGTGCAATTAGGTTTAAAATCAAACATAATTAAGAACAGTATCAATAGTTAATAGTGAGCATATAGAATAATATTTGATGCAATTAGGTTTAAAATCAAACATAATTAAGAACAGTATTAATAGTGAGTATATAGAATAATATTTGATGCAATTAGGTTTAAAATCAAACATAATTAAGAACAGTATCAATAGTTAATAGTGAGCATATAGAATAATATTTGATGCAATTAGCCGACTGCTTGATTTGTGATAATTTGAGTCTGGGATCTTTCCCGTTTAGATGATCTTAGTGATGTATCTCTGGTGTACAGTTAAGTGTTTATTTTTGGTATGTAGGTTAATGAAAAGTCGATTTAATTAAAATTTTCCTACTTTCCCGACCCAACTGGATACGGTACGGTAGGCCTTATTGTAATATGTTCCCCGCGATTACTTGCCCGCATTTTAGTTCGTCCGCATAGTCCCTGCGACTATGCCAACTACCTGGATGGATTTATACGCCCTACTCATGGTTAAACACCAATAGTTCGTGGCGACCTTCCGGTTGCAAAAAATGAATTTTAGTGCATGTGGGGTCGAGGACCCGTATCGTGCATGTCAAATAATTATTGGAGACAAGGCTGATCAGCGTAGCGAACTCGTAGACGACGCTGATCACTCTTGTTAAAAATAATTAGATCATAACAAAAGGTGACAAAAATTAGAATCATTATAATAAATCATAAAACGAATAATAATTATACAATAAAAATACCATCCTTACTTTCAATATGGTTCGAAGGTTTCGACAAGAAAATTTTTGGCATACAAAAATATCTGAATTGTGACGAAAATGCGTCGGTATATATACCTATTTTGTACACGTGTATGTATTGATGCATTAAAACAAACTCGAATTCTTTTTATTCCAGAATTTTCTATTTTGTAATTTTGATATTTTTAATGGAAATTTTAGTGCTATAATTTTTGTTTTTATTTTTAAATTTTTATTTTCTAATTATTTTTCATTAATTTTACGTCCATGATGGATTTGGAACGGTTCCAGAACATTCTATTTTACTTTTAATTTAATTTTTATTTTTAACTGATATTTTACGAATTTCTTTTTAAGAAATTTTATTTTTAATACTAATTTATTTATTTTTCTAAATTTTATTGTTTAAGGTAGTTTTTATGATGGTCATCGCCATTTTTATAGAATGTTCTGGGTTTTTCTGGAATTTTTTGCTATTTTTACCATCTTTTAAGTTACTCGAGTTTGCTTTTTGTAATTCTATGTTTATTTGGCTATTTTTGGGTTAAATTTTATACAACTTCTTGCTTCTGTATGAATTTTATTTAATTTCTGTGTTTTAGGTTTTTGTTGTTTTTCCTTTAATTACTATTGTTTATTTGGTGTGGTTTTTAATATTTAACTATACTTGGTGCTTTTTTACTTGCTGTGTACCTACACATTTCAGTCACAATTAGTATTTTGGGTCTAGAAATCAGTTCTAGCCCAACAAATGGCAGAATCAGGCAATCCATTTCAATTCCAGTCAAGAGCATCATAATAAACAATTTATCAGTATATAGTAATAGACAATTAACTTGTATATAATGTGTGATCATAATAAAAAGTTAATTCGTTCAGTTGTGGGGTATTTAGTTTGTTGATGTCTTTAAATTTTTATTGTTGAAGAATTTTAAATATTTTATCGGTGGTCTATTTATCTTTTTGCTTATGTAGCACTTAATTATTGTATATATTTTTAAAAGAGAAATTAAATTCAGTCGAAATAAAAATTACCTAAAAATAACAATAACTTAAAATAATAAAATTGTAAATAATAAAATAAATCTTGTAGTAACAGCTTTTTAAGATTTGTATTAATAATCAAAAGAAAATACAAGTAAAACAAATAACAGCTCGATGAAAATAAATAATAATAATTGTTCTTTAAGAAACAGCTTGATCTGAGTAAACAATTGAAATATAAATAATAATTTAAATAATTTTTCTTTAACAATAATTTAGTAATATATTTGATAAAACTTAAAATAAATAAATAAATATAGAAACATGTTTATATTTTAATTTTAATTTTTGCATACATAAAAAAATTTATTTTTTAGCAAATAACAATAATGTAATAATTTAAACAAATATTTTTCAGCAAATAACATATTTATATATTTTGGTAATGTAAATAAGTATAAATAGCGGCCAAAAAATCATTCTCTTTGCCTAAAGTTTTACCACTTCTACAGTAAACTAAAAAGGGAAATCCTCATTAGGTTTTAAAAAAGAACACGACACAACAGAAACGTTCAAAAGTAGCACGCAACACAACACGCATACATAACATATAACACGTATATAACACGCATCATTCTTTTCAGTGAAATCATTTTTTAAGGGAATTTGTATTGGTTTCGAAGGAATCTTAAAACTGAGACGTACCAAATTTCAGATTTCTATTAATAAAAATATGTATTTTTCGAAAACTAATTTTAATTATACAGCGATTTATCTTTGAGCCGGTACTTTTCCTCATCAAAAAATGAAGTTTTAATTATACAATTTTTTTAACCGGCCAAGTAATTATAGTCATATAGACATTAACTTATAGTCTGAGTTTATCTGACAAAGTATTTTGAACTGCTAGAGGTACAGGTCACATGGGAACCCTTCGTTTTTGATGAGGTCGAGTTAACCGGAAAGTACCCTTTTCTTACATTTATTGGGTTATTGGGTTGGTGATAAAATTTAATGAATTATTTCTCTGACTCCAAGCGTGTCTTTGACTGACCCTCAAATAACACTTGACAACAGAAATCTTTATTGATAATCACAACTAATTTTACTTTACACAGACAATCAATTCAACACTCCGCTCGGTGACTATACAATGCTTATTTCAACACTTAATGAGGAACAGCACTCGTGTACAACACCGAATTGAAAGATCACTAACTAATGATTTGTTTATAAACTGGAACTTTGAGTTGGTTGTTTTCTTTGACCTTCTTCGACAACTTTATTCAAATATTCATATAGCTTCATTTGGTTTATTTCTCAACTAATTCTTTTCTGAAAATCTTCTCCAACAATTATTTTTCACAATTATTCTTCAATAATTACTCTCCAACAAATTATTTTCCAATAAATACTCGTCTCAATGACTTCTATAAAATTTCTTCCACAATTTCTCCATTAGTTTATCTCCTTTTTCCGTAGACTCTTGACTCGTTTTCCGTTTCGTTCTCCAAAAAATTCAGTTTTATATTTTGTCTCTCACTTTTCGTCTGAATTTTATGTCCACCAGTTTCTCTTTATATAACTTGTTTTATTTGTGGCAATAGAGATAATCAAATGTTTTCCATTTTCATTTTTTGTTAAATCGCCTTCTCCCGGCAATTCCGCTATCTTTGACAAGCTGTCAAGATACGGCTTTTTTACCATATTTTGTTTTTCTGGAATTTGAAATTCCTTTTCTCCTTTGTACTAATTTGTTTTTGTTTTTCTGTTTGATTTCTTTTGTTCATTCCTCTTTCTCATTTCTTTTTACTTCCGTTTTTTTTCAATTTCTGAGTTCCCATAGGTCATCCCGTTTATCATAACGATCTTCCACCAGGTAATTTTATTTATTTATAAATTTGTTATTTTGGTATCTTCAACATATTTATTGAAATCCATAAACTACTTTCAAGTGAATTTGAAATCGTATAGTAAATGAGTACCGTAAACTTAAAAAAACTTGTTTCAAAACAAATTCTCTGATTTAAAATACTGAGGTATTTTCAGGTGGTACTGTATTTAGAAAATTAAGTAGTCAAATTTAACATATCAAATTCATCTATAAATTATAAATGTTGTAGCTTTGTTAAGACTGCTGATAATTTGTGTTATACTAATATTGTTAGTCTATATAATGAGGAAATTTGTAGGCCCCAATAGTCTCCTTTAAAACTTGTATTGTGACAATTGGGGTAAGTGTGTATGCCGATATTAACTATATGATTAACAATTAAAATTAATATCAATTTAGTTAAAAAATATAAATGTTTACGTTTTATTATAAAACAAAAAAATAAATCTTCAATTTCAATTCATAAATAACATAAACAGCTTCATAAATTCATACAAGGCTTTCATTTGTATCTTCCAATCTTTGCAAAATTTTCTGGGCAATTATTTAGATTATTTTCAAATTGTCTTGGATATATTATTAGATTAATTGTGAAGCTTTTAATGAAATTATAGTATAGATTCTATACTATAGAATAATCAATCCAGATGAAATTTCCTAGTGATATTGAAGGCTGTATTAAGAAAGATTTATTGATTATTAACTTTAAATAATTTGGTTTAATAAACTTAAATTGCTTAAAGTAACTAATAAGCTGCATACAATTTATACAAATTTCCAAATATTGGGATGACTCACCTAGATCATGTTGAAGTGACAATGATGATTTCATCACCAAATAACAAAAATAAGAATATATCATGCAGTACAGTAAACATTAGTAAATCAATAAAACGAATTGGAAATATACAAAATTTATTTATTAGTTATTTTTAATTATAAGGAATTTCAGTAACATTTACAAACAGCAAACCAAATAAACATAACGCGTTGCATATTATCATTATTTTAAGAAAATTGAAAGCTCTTTAATTTAAGTGATATTGGCATTATGACCTTATGGAGTCACTATCACTAATATGACTTTTATTTCTTGGAGGTATTATAGGATTTTCATAAGAATTATCATTTCGCGATCTCGCAGAGGAAAGGCTACTTTTAGATTGCTTAACTCGTGCTATAAAAAGTAGAAAAGTAAATATTGGAGTAGCTTCATTTTTAATTTTCATTAGACTAATAATGAATCTTGAAGTACAAAATTAATACAAAAATTAATACAAAATTAAAACCATACTTGAAAGCATCTTTACTCATTGGAATTCCGGCATTTATTGTTAAATTATAAAACAAATAATCAATTTCATTCATATCATTTCTATTCATTGTTTAAATTTTAAATTTGTTAAACTTTACTTGATTTATTATAACAATATTTATCTACTTAAAAGAAATTAATAATTTTTTACTAAAATTTTGAGATATTTGAAATTCTTGTTGATTTGCAAAGTGTCAAATATAAATGTTTTCTAAAAATAATTTTTTAAATGATCTCGTAAAGTATTAATTTTATATTAACTATTATGCTGTGTTAGTGGGTGACTATTATAGGAGGGGGGTATATCCGTTGATAAACTTTCATTTTCTTAGTTCTTGTGGAAAGCTGCTAATTATTAATGTAATGGGGTTTGTCTCAATGTAACCCATCTCTAGACATGATATAAACAAATCACACCTGTTGCAAGTGACGTTGGTTTTATGTGGCCTTGATGAAAGTACAAAACGAAGGTGAGGACCCTTGAAGCCTGCTAAGTTTTGAAAACTTCTTAGATTCAAAATTTAGATAGAAGACATTAAGTAGTCCCTTTTAATTGTCATTCCCATTCTTGCTTTCCCCGTTTACCCGAGACTCATGGAAATTTATTCACATGAAGGACTATAAGCCAAATACAACCGAAATTCCAAACCATTATTGTTTATAAAAATTATTGTTTACATAAAATTATAATAGTACAATGCTTATAACAAGAATCAAATAGAAGTAACACAATTGAAAAATTAAGCCACCAAAATTGTTTAAGTTCTGCCAATTCTTCACAATTAATTTGTCATGGATAAGATCCACGAACTGTTGAAGGGCTTTTACCTCACTTCAGTTCCGCATTTGCTGATGTGCTATGTCTGTTCCTTTTTGGCCGGATTAAATCCCGCAGATTTTCCGTTTACACTGACTTCCTCAGTTACGAACTTTCGAACAGGTCGTCCGTTGACGTCGAAGAGTAAATGATTTTTTACCACGATTCAGTGAATCCAATCCAAGGACACGATGGCACCGACCTGATGTGTGGACTGTCTAGTAGCCAGATTGTTTCTCTGAATGAGTAGCAGCTGAGCGGCTTGTCCAATTTTATTTGTCGCAACTCTATTTTTATAAATATCGACTATTCTTCTGTGGACTCGTTGTGAATCAAGGTACCCAGATCAAATGACTTCTTTATTCTCTTTAAAATTTTTCAGCAAGGTCCTGTCATTATTTTCGGGAAAATTCCTATCATTGTCTATTTGTCAGAACATTGTTCAAATTCATCATTAAAACTCTTTTTTAACAATTTACCTTTCCCTTACTGATTTTTAGCTTATCCTGGTCGTTTTGGGCACCATCGACGGACTCGTTAAAGTCTGTTAAGTTGCTCAAACTGTCCTTTCTCAGAAGCCTATGACTATCGGATAGGGTTTCTTTCGGATGTAGGAGCGGTTTGGATCAAGAGATTCGATTGTTCAAACGACGCTGACACCCACCGCAGTACTGGTGAATCCCGAACTCTCGACCGGATCTCATAATCATTTTTTGGATATTTAACAACCAATTTGAGAGCCATATGAGCATTAGAAATATTATAAACAAAGTAAAATATAAATCGAACATTTATTGTATAATACATATTTAGTTACAATTATAATTACACACAAATTAGCTTACTACTTTGATCATAAAATGTTTGGCAAAATTTTAAGCAATAGTTACCCAGTTAACCCTTAAACCACTGAAATAGAATTACGAGGAACCGAAGTTCTCAACGAAACTGACCGTTACAAGCAAACTATGTGTTTGATCATGATGAAACTTACAAGTTATGGTCGGGAGTTTTACAGACGAAAAACGGTCTTACTGGTTGGAACGCGAAAATATTTTGATTTGAATCAAATGGGGTTTTTATGATGACCGTCTCTAGGTGGTTTTAGTGGTTAAAGGGTTAAAAATTTGCCAGGAAAATAATTTCAATGTTTGGAAGCACCTATATCTGCGAGCAAGCCTTTTCACGAACGAAATATATAAAATCAAAATTACGATCAAGACTGACGGATGACCAGTTTGAAGGATTTTTTAAAAATAAGCATATCTAATTTCAAAGCAAGATTCTATACATCGGATGAAAGAAGAAAATAATATCTATCCAATGATATAATAATCAATTCATTTTCATTTAAAATTAAAAAGATATTCAAAATTTAATAAAGATATTGAAATTTTATAAATTTAAAACAATTGACAAAAATCATGTAAAGTCATGTCGTTGAAAATTGCAAACCAATATTTATAGAATGACAAATAAATTCAAAGTATTATCATATAAATTGAACAAGATATTAAAATTCAAATATTTAAAAATTTCAAAAATAAGGTTTTGAAAAAATAAAGTTGTCATGTTATAGAATATCATAAAACAAATATTTTTCTCTAAAATGAATTGATAAAAAGAAATTATGTCTTTATTAGTCATGTCTTCGTTAATCATACATCAAAACTCATTATTATTATAGAATATCCAATAATATTCATACATTATTTGCATAAATAACGAGTTCTTATCAATATTTTTTTTAAAAAATGAACCAAATCAATTATATTACTTTAAAAGGAAGAAAATCAAATAATTACAAATTTAAGAGCCATGATATGCTGAGAAGATAACAGAAAAAACCATATTGATTTTCTTATATTTTAAATCAGAAATCGATTAGAGCAAAGGAGTACCATTTGAAACTATGAAGCAGATTCTTTTTAAATCAACATAATAAAATAAAATCGAATTAATAAAAAAAAGAATTAATATAATTTTAAAAAATCTAACAATTATACATTTATTAAAAATATGACAGAAACATCAAATCTTATTATAAATAAATTTTACTTTGAACAGATATCTCTGTTTTATTTGTCCAATGTCATAAACAATATACTCATTGTATAATAAGCTACTTTTAATATTTTCCTGTACCAGTTTCCCCATGGGATAAATCACTCCATTATCATTGAAATTATCATCTGGATTGGGTCTAGTCATTCCAACTCCTTTGCAACTGTGTTCGTTTGGTTTTAACACAATATTTATGTCGGATTCGTACCTTTCAGTCATTTTACCAAGAGCTACTTCACAAAGTAATAAAATACCATCAGGTGATTTGGAACTCGTGTGACAATAGTTAGCATGACTTTGAAACCACATCCGCGAAGTAAACACCTTTACCAAACATATAACCAGTCACTGGAGCTTCCGGAGGAGCAATTCGTAATCCTTGGGAGCTGAAAATGCAAAAGAATTCATAACAGTAATTAGTATTTCATAACTGTAGTGATTATTTTACAGGCGTTTTGAGTTTATTAAAAAACATTTATTAAAAAATTATTAAATTAGATTGTAAAGCATGCGTAACATTGCACTTTTGAATATTGATCTGAACTTTGATTTTGATACCAGTTTCTATTTTGAGGTCTTTCACTGAAATTTCTATTGAAATTTCTTTGATAACCTCGTTCTTGGAATTGATTTCTTTGTAATTTTGAATATTCATTTTTGTTATCACTTTGATTTCGCTGATTTCCATAATTATTTCTTTTCTCATTATTATTGCATCGACAGTTTTTCACAATTGACACGTATGAGGTATTTCCAACAGCTGAAACTGTTGCATCTTGGATTTATCTTCATCCATTTTCTGTAAAATTCTTTTAATATATTTATTTGCCATTGGACCTTTTTTTACTGGGTCTCCATCATTTCTTAAATCTTTTTCCGATAATTTTACTTTCAGTAAATCTTCCGTAATCTCATATCTTTTTATTTCATGTTTTTCTTTTTCATTATCAAGGCAATTGTTAGCTTGTGAACACCTTTCTCAATCTTACTAATGTAAGTTTCTGCATCATCTTCTTTTTTTCGATAATTTAGCAGCTTTTCCAAATCCTTAGCTAAATCCAAGTTGTCTTCGAATGCTAATCTAAGCCTTTTCGCATAATCTTCTTCATCTGGAATTTTGTCATATTTGTTGCGGCAATTTTCCTCCAAATAAGCTCGAACAATTACTTTTCTTTGACTATTGTCTAGCTGAATAATTAAAAAGTATGATTCAATCTTCTCAATAAATTCTTCTCCAATTTATCTACTTAAATATCATCTCCAATTGAATAGATTTTCGGTTGTGGGAGAATCGTAATAATTCCTGGGTTGAAAGCGTGGTCGCCATAAATTGATAAATTCCAAAAACTTTATTTAAGAAATTGTGGTACTATTTATAGTACCCGGTATGTCGATACCAACACAATCAGCAATAGCTTTTTTGGAAATAATAATCCGTGACATAATTTGAGGACTCAGACAATCAAAAATAATAAATCACACATGCATGCATTACATAATATAGGGCAGTGGTTCTCAAACTTTTTTGATCGCGACCCAAATTTTTGACATTTCATGCCAAAAATTTTATTGCGACCCACATGACAAAGATTAATTTTAAAATAAATGTTTATTTAATGAGATGAATGTAGTTGCTTAAGTCATCGCGACCCACCAAAAATTCTTTCGCGACCCAAAAATGGGTCGCGACCCATAGTTTGAGAAACACTGATATAGGGTAAAGGTTAGGGAAATCAAATATCCCATTATAATTACATCACATAGATTATTAAAAAAACGTTTGTTTATATATTTAATTTTTTTTGTATATTAGTTTTTGAATTTTGCTTATTAAGAAATTTATTATAAAGATTTTATATATTTAAATTTAGCGGATTATAAAAAAAGTTTTAAAAGATTGTTAAATTATTTTCTTATTGTTTCGAACTGATTATTTTATATATAGCAGAATTTGATTGTTACAATGATCTACCGGGCATTTATCTATTTATACTGGGAATTGTTTGATTTTACATTTGTGCGCTGATGCCAAATTTTCAAATAAGCAACGATAATATAATTCATTTAATTATTGGTTTCATTGTGCGTCTACTTCATCATTAATGAAACTTCTCCAGTCAAAAGAACTTGTGATGGAAATAAAACAGTACACGAAAACGTAAAATCATTAGAATATATCTGTAAAAGTTCAATCGATTTGGCTAACAAAAAGAATGAATCAAACGAACTTGTGGACAATAATACTCCAATATTCATTCAGTTAGATTCCATCAACAATTATCAAAATCAGAGTTGGGAAAAAATATATTTTATTGCAATTATTGCAATATATTGGATTTCAATTAAGTAATATCGTCATTTTATACATTTTTTAAAATGAAGTATATTAGTTATTGAAAAGATTTAATTAATTCAGTCTTGATTTATTTAAAAGTAAATTTTTATTTTCCGTATTTTTCAGACCATAAGGCGCACTTAACGGTGAAAGTTATTGTGAAAGAGTTGAATAGACGTGAATAAAGTTTGACTTATCGGAGTTTTGCGTCATTTAATGTGCGCCTCATGTATGAAAATAAAACCGTTAGTCAATCAATGATATTGCGGTATACGGTATATATAAAAACTTTTCTGTAAAAATAATTATAGAATTTTGTTGAATTTATATTACATGAATTTAATAAATCAGTTGATAATATATGGTGTGTTTAGTTGGAGATAACTGCGCAACAAATAAGTCGGTAGCAAACATCCTAAGTCTTTCTCTAATTGGATGCGCAAGTCACAGGCTTAACCTTGCAATTGAAAAATATATTAACGAATTTCCTGAGATTAAGATAATTAATCAGTTAATGATAAAATTATCTACTCATTGGAAGATGGCTAAACTTAGAAAAAAACGGATATAAGACCGATCACAAGAAATTTAACACGTTGGTCAAGTTGTTATGATATTATTGTAAATTTTTTGAAATAAAGGACTTTATAGATCTCTTTCTGGTCAAGATTTAGCTGTTCTTATACCAACACATGTTCAAATATCGCAGTTGAGAGAAATTTTTATTGAGTTTACTCCCCTAAATCAATTAACAATTTATCTACAAACACTTTCGTTAAATTTCGCAGATGTCCGGAGCTATGTTGATCTGGTCATAATAATACATCCGCAAATGAAAAAGTAACTTTCAACAGAAGCGACCATAATTCATTCACCTACTTTTAAAAATGGCGTGGTGAAAATTATTAACAGGAAAAAAAGTAAATTAACAGCACATGAAAAATATATATTAACAAAACTTGAAGTAAAAGAAGAAATAGTCTTAGACAAATTCGATAAAAACTTATATCAGCACTCATCTTAGCATTGATACGCCCTTATCGGATTATATTGACCTGAAATTTTTGTAGAGCGTCTTTCTAGTTTTGCTGGAAGAATCTACNTTGATCGGGCCATGGGATAAATAAAATTAGGTCGGTCATATTTTCTTGTTTTTATTTAGCATACAATATATTAAACTAATAATAGTTTATAAGTCATCGATTTATCTAATTCATGAACCCAATATATTGCAATTTATTGAACAATTGCAATTATTTATTTAGCCTTGATTCAAAATAATGAAAATTCCACTCATTTATCTCGAACTAATTCCCACGAACAATTAATGTTGTTAGATGCAACTGCAATCATTTCTAGTCCCTTCTCCAATGACAATAATTCCAAGGATGACAAACGTTCTGACATAAAAAGGTATAAAGCGATAAAGATTACGATACTTCTCATTTTAGGAGAAATTATCAAAAAATGTGATATTTAATNAATTTATTGTAACAATTGCAATTATTTATTTAGCCTTGATTCAAAATAATGAAAATTCCACTCATTTATCTCGAACTAATTCCCACGAACAATTAATGTTGTTAGATGCAACTGCAATCATTTCTAGTCCTTCTCCAATGACAATAATTCCAAGGATGACAAACCCACAACAATAACGAATTCGAAATTCTAACGTTCTGACATAAAAAGGTATAAATCGATAAAGATTACGATACTTCTCATTTTAGGAGAAATTATCAAAAAATGTGATATTTAATGTAATGATATAATACTTGTTAGTTCATTGAAAAAATCAGGCTTTTTGGTGTTATTTCGTTAACTTTTAGAAATTAAAGTTTCAGCGATCTATTAAAATAAAAGTTTCCCTTTTTAGACTTAGCTTAAAGATAGCAATATCATTCACTACACTTTGCTTTTTTCCATTTCAATTGTATTTTTCTCAACCAATTCAATCATCATTGGGTTCAATCGGTATTCAATAGGATAAAAAATAAAGAATTTATGGATTTGCTGAATAAGAATACGAATCAAGAAATTATTGTCAATTTATTACTAAGTACACCATGTTATTTCATAGTTTCACATATTGACAGGAGGTTATAGTGACATTCTTAGATGGCGTTGTGTAACTCAGGATAACAAATTAAAACAGATTACAGATGAAAAAAAATAAAGGAACATCAAAAAATTTTATTGTTGTTTTACACAAGTGATGTATCATTAATTTTCTTTAGAAAAATATTTAAAGCAAAGAATATTTAATGAAATATAAATGTGCTGGTAACTAAAATGGAAATATACAATTTATTTTTGACTTGTAATTAAAATAAATAAGGAAGGCAATTTTGCAAAAATTATAATTTTCAAGCCAAATATCTACTTTCCCTCTACTAAACTGGTCAAATTAGATATCATTCAATAGAGTTAAATCGATTTTCAGATAATATTAAAATTAATATTTTAATAAATCTTTTATCATAATTTAATTTAAAATAGATTTATAAAATTGAATATTTTATTATCATTCGATAGAAAATTGATTTCCGGATAATATTAAAATAAATGTAGAAAATTAAATATTTAATTCTCAAAAAAATAAAATGTCAAATAAATATGTTAAAAGAATAAAGCTCACAGAATTCCAGCCCAATTAGTCCGACGAGAGCCATGCCACAACATCATTCGGTTTGGTAACTTTTTAAAAGAATGGTATCTATTCGATTCTCCTTCTCTACTGACATCAAAAATGTCTTCAATCATAATTTTAAAATCATGAGTTGGAGCATGGGTATTTTGTAGATATGTTTCCAGTCTTTTGTATTCGTCAGAATTTTTATCCAATGGATTGATACGATTATGTAATTTTTCATATTGAGAATCAATGATGTTTTTTCCTTTTTCTGCTTCCATTAATTTATAGGCCACTTCAATTTCCATTAAACTTTCAATCATTTCACTTTTCTCCTTTACCATTAACAATGAGTTTATTAATGGTGGTGCCATCATTCCAAAGTTGTGTGGCATCATTGTATAAAACCGATTTGATAATTCATATAATTTTGTTGTTGTTGGAGTATTATTAATTAATAAATCTTGAAGTTCTTTAAGTATATTATAGGAGATGTCAATTTGTTTCTGAGACAATTTTCCAAGTGGCATTTTGTTTAAATCAATCTAAATTTGTTAATTATCAAAATTTTATTTTTTATATGTAAAATTTTATTAAAAATGTTTTGTGTTTTATTAAATATTAATTAAAAATCTGCATATACACATTAATAAAATCACCAGATTAAAATTAATTTTAAATCATTATTCAGACATCGATGAATAAGTGGTTAATTTATTCATCAGTTGGGCATTTACATAGATTTTAAGGGTTGAAATCGGTTGAATAATAAATGAAAATAGAGAATTAAAATCATTTGAATAGATCTTTTCAATGTTTAAAGGAAAATTTAGTTGGTTGAATGTTTATTAAAATGACTAATAACTAATTTTGAAGTTTTTTACTGTGTATGTTTTTGGATCACAGTAAATATTATTACATTTGTAGTATATTGAATTATTGTCAATGAAAACACGAAATGACCAATCAAAATTGAATATACATGTAAGCTTAATTTTAAGAAATTATTTTACGTTTTTAGAACATATTTAATCTTTTTGTTAACATGAAACAACCAATCAAAATTATTGAGTTTACACGTAAGTTTGATATTAAGAATTTATTTTAATTAATTCATCTTCAAGAAGAAAATATTCAAATTAATATCAATTTTAAAAATTATTTTACCTAATTACACAATTTAATTAATAAAAATTCGAATCTTTAACGAATAGGTTAAAAATTTAATTAATTATTACTGTACCTTTTGATCATTAATTATATTTTTGTTTAGAATACTTTAAATATTCACATTTTACAATCATTAAATTAAAAATTAATTATATTTGCTTATTTATTTGAAAATCCTACAATTAAGTGCAATCAATAAAAAGAAACATGTATTAATTATTCAATAATCAATTCATTAACCAATTCACTCGAATGTTAAAATGTTTCTTTAAAAATCAATCAATTACATTCATTTTTATGAAAACCATTAATCTTTAAAATATAAATCAATAATTAATTAAAATTTATTCTAAATATTAATCAAATTAATTTTAAAAATTGATCAAATTTATGATTCACATATAACAATTAAAGTTAATTTGAATGTGAAAACAATAGAATATTCATACAATTATTCCACGCAATATTCTAATATCGTTATGAATATTTCCCCTTCTATTAAAGCGCAAATTATATAAACAATTTTCGGTCGTCATCAATTACAACACTTTTGAATATATTTTTACTAAATCATTCAATTTTACTGACTTTACTCTTTCATAAAAGATGTTTTAGAAAATGAAGTTAAATTTGAAAATATTTGGATAAAATTAATTTAAACAAATTAAAATTATCAAGTTAAGAAATTTGTTTGTTTTCTTTATTTATTTTATTATATTAAACTTTTATTATTTATTTCATTATTTGTAACTAAAAATATTTTTTTATTTCACTTTATTTATAATTTATTATTAATTGATTATTAACTAAATATAATTTTATTATTAACATTATTCTTTTCAATCATTTACCTTAATTTACTTAAATTTAAAATTATTTTTAGTAAAATTTTATTTGAAATTAATTTTTATATTTTCTTTATTTTACTGCTTAATAACTAAAAAAATTATTTTATTTATTATTTATTATTAACTGATTATTAAATTCAGAAATTGTATTTATATTTATTTTATTATTAGCATCATTTATATAATTCCCATATTTATTGATTTTTACAAAGATAAAATATATATTAGAAAATAAAATTTATTTTAAAATTATTTTGATAAAATTAAATTATAAAATATTAATAATTAAAATGAAAAAAAAATTAATTTAACAATTAAAAACTCAATAAATTTAATATATTTAACGTTACCTTACTAATTTATTTTATTATTAGCATCATTTATATAATCCTCATATTTATTGGTTTTTACAAAGATAAAATATATATTAGAAAATTAAATTTATTTTAAAATTATTTTAATAAATTAAATTATTTTTTATTTTATTATTTACTGCTTAGTAACTAAAAAAATATTTTATTTATTATTTATTATTAACAGATTATTAACTTCAGAAATTGTATTTATATTTATTTTATTATTAGCATCATTTATATAATCCTCATATTTATTGATTTTTACAAAGATAAAATATATATTAGAAAATAAAATTTATTTTAAAATTATTTTGATAAAATTAAATTATAAAAAATTAATAATTAAAAAATGAAAAATAAATTAAATTTAACACTTAAAAAATCAATAAATTTAATACAATTAACGTTACCTTAAATTCCAGCATTGTCTGTTTCATGCTCTCCACATCAAAAATAAATCTGATTAAATATTCTACAGCTCGTGGAAGATATGAGCTCTCCTCTGGAATATTTTGAATGTCTTTAGCCCTCTATTTTAAAAATTGATAAGAATATCGAAAGAATCAGCAAGATTTACATCTCCATAATCGATATCAATGGGAACAAATTTATAAGGACATTTCTTGAATTCATTGCGATTTTCCCATTGATTTCCGGTTTTTTCAAGATAAATTCCACGAAAGTTTTTAATCGCAAAATCCAGATCATGAAATAATTCCAATTTGTTGCTACCAATCGTTGTACCGATTCTACCCCATGATCGAAAAACCCACCATTTTGATAATTTATCTGATTCTAACAATTGAATTCTTAAAAAGAAATTCTTAATTCACTGCTTATTATAAATCATATAAACTACTTATAAAAGGAATTACTTCCCGTGATAATATCAGCCATTCCGAGAATTGCATTCAGTGGATCCTTGGTTTCATGATCCTGGTATAAGTGTGCACTATTTACCAATCCTGAATCGGGATCAACTGCAGCACCACCTTTTATAGTTTGAACCTGGACATTATCATTGTTACTGTTTTTTAATCGCTTTTTTTCTAAATAGTAAAATTCATTCACAAAATATTCAAATTGCATTTTGTATTCACCTAAACTACATAAAGTTGAAATTTCATCTTTCTAAAAAAATGATGAAATTATTTTATTTCATAACAAACTATTACCGAACGACCCCAATTTACAAGAGAATATTTTTTAATAGATTCAAATAAATCCACATTTCCGATGTTTAATAGAAACTCTACGGAAACAACATCAACACCGAATTTTTCAGCTTTGCTTTTATGAGATTTTTTTGTTTCCAAGCCTTCAGCAGTAGAGATTAATATCAATGATGTTTTTGTTAATGTTTTGTTCCAACGCCCGCTTAATTCTTTAATTTTATTTTCTATCTGAGTTTTTCCAAATTCTTCTGGAAAATTAACTTGATCAATTGTAACGACATATCCTTTGAGAGGTTCTACATTGCTACATTTTTCACTTTCAGGTGGCAGAATTCTTTTTAAATTTTTATATCGATAATTTTTTCTGCATAAAGAATGTACTATTAATATCATTCTTTTATTTGAACTTTATTTAATTATTTTAAAAAATGCTCTCAATTACAGACACTAATAACGGATAAAATCCAAAAGTAATAGTTCAAAAATTTTTTTAGATCAGTAAGGGCTGGACTTAATATTGAATAACGAAAATTTAGAAAAATCAAAAAGGAAGAGAATGAAAGATAAAGAGAAAGGAAAAAGAGTAATCAAAAAAAATTTAAATCACTTGAAAAAGGTAGAGCCAAAAATTCTTGAATATCAAAACACATCGATATTTCAACTTATTCATAGTGAATTTTTTAATAAATACAATGACAATTTAAAAGAAATCCGAGGTGAAAATCGAAAGACATTCTTTTAAAATGAAGTTTAAATGAAATGTTATTGAATCAAAATATTTCAAAATTAATTGCGACAAATAATCGCGCGATAAATATTTTAATAACTGTTTATTTTTCATAGAATGTTTTATAAATATTTACTTTTTCTGGTGTCTTTAATTTGTATTTCATTAATATAAATTTTGCTTCAATAAAGTATTTTAGTTTTCCTTTGTAAATAGATTAAATAAATGTTGTCTTTTATTCTTCGTTTGTTGATTAATATAGTATGTTTATTTTGTGGCATCCATATTACATGTGAAAATACGTTAAAAGCTTTTAAAATTTTAATATCAAGTATATTATCTATAATTTTTTAAAGTTCATTTAATTTTCATAATGAATTTTCAAAACCTAATTAAGAATACTATGTCGAAAGTATGCTGCAATGGTAAAGAGTTAAATCCCTTTTTTCATTAAATAAGATTGCAAACTTGCCTCCTGGGATTGAGTAATAATTGATATTATAGAATCTATCCGTACTTTGATATGTATGTTGTGGTATTATTTTATGTCATTGTGGTGTTGACCCCAACCAAGTCACATGTGAAAGTGTGTCGGGATGGTTTAGGGTGAATGAGGTGTTATTAACCCTTTGAGGCGACGGGCTCAGAATTTTTTATTCCCCAAAGGTGCAATTTTGCCATAAAAAATGAAGTTTTCCTAAATTGAATTTTTTTTGGAAAACACTTTGAATATTTTCATATAATTTTGAAGACGAATAATTAAAAATATGGCTATTTTGACAACTATTACAAGCTGTAGAATATATTGGTGCAAACTAGAAGTTTTTGGCATTTAGTGGACTAGAGTCGAATTTCACCCTCAAGACCAAAATAAAGTTAAGCAACTGTAGTCGCACGGCGCCCTCAAAGGGTTAAATTATACTACAATAATAATGAATAAACTATAACAATAACTTTAAACTTTATTCAACGGTATTTAGAAAATACTAAAATGTCAACGTTAAAATCTGTCATAAAAAAAATTCGTTAAATTCGTAATTTTCTTATTTCTCAAACTTGGCAAACTATTTATAAATCCGCTTTTCTATACTCAGTCTTAATAATCAATTTTCTTTTGATTCTATTTTGGTTTTAAAATCCACGTACTTGTATTATAATTTTAAATTCTTGGTAGTGTCTTCTTTGTTTGGAATTTAATAATCTTTCTCTAATTCCTTTTATAAATGGAGTAAAATATTTTTTCACGGATGTCTAACATTAAAATAATATAAACATTACAAGTTTTGTGATACCCAGTACAAACCACAATAGTAGACTACTTTCGAGCTTTTGGCTCTCATCAGTACTAGGCAGGAGACGTGAAGATTTCTCGTCGCACCACGTAAGTATACCATATTGCTGATTCAACTATATTGCATACTTTGCCTGTTACACTGGAAATATTCTCATGCATAGTACTGATGAGAGCCAAAAGTTCGAACTAGTCTACTATTGGGATTTGCATTGGGTATCACAAAGCTTGTAATGTTTATATCCTTTTATAAATGTTTCAATCGATATTCATTTTACCTTTTATATATACAAATATACTAGTTATATACATGAATACAGCTTCAACAATCTAAAAAGTAAAACTAATATATTACAATTGACGTTAAGAGATACACATTATATTTAAATATTTAATATAATTATTATATAATATTAAAAAATCATTAAAATCGATGTAAAATAAAATAAATGCATTCTATTCTAAAATTCATCTTTATTTGCTTTTAAGGAATTATATTAAAAGTTCGAAGACGTATAATGTGAATTAAGTAGGAGAAACACATGCCTCGAGTCAATTTAATAAATAATTTATTAAAATAATTCTTACATTGGAGATTCCGCTACATATATTCTTTAAAATTTGATAAATAGAAATACCTATACGACGTTCCATATAGTATATAGATGCAATATTTCTGGAATCTCGCATTATGGTTATTATTTATCCCGAAAAATCACATTTGTCACAAATTCTAACCACTGAATTTAAATTCAAAATATCAATAACGAACAAAAATAATAAGTAATCATAATATTCATAATGTGAGGAACTGTTGAATGTTCTTTATAAGAAAATATTTCACGTTTTCAATTTTAGAGGAAATGTTAGAAATACAGCGCTCTTTATATTTTAATTTAAAAGTAAAAATGAATGAATGAATGATATTGCATTAATGAACAAATGAAAGTCTAATAATAAATAACACCCAAATAAATTATAACAATGTACTAACAATATGCCTGCATCCATATATTCTTCTGGTATGACAAGAGGCAATCTAATAACCTCTTTGGTCGTATAAAGGCACTTTGTCCATTCATTGACCATTGATCGGCATTTATAGCGACTCGAACTGTAATCCAATTGGCCACCGCAATCTGGGCATGCATTTAAACAGCCAAATACCATGCGATCTGCCACTGTGTTCAATAAATTAGCCTCGCCGATAGGTACATGTTGCTTGTTGATTTCTAATAAATGGACCAAAGCAGCTTTTGATACTTCAATATTAAGTTTGTCATAAACATTCCAAAGTAATTCGTTTTGTTCCTTCATCGTTATCCTGGAATCATTAGAATATCAAAATATTAAATGTTACCTTCAGTTGATCATCCAAATTATTTTCTAATTTCGTTCTTTTGATAATTGGAGATGGGTCACTTTCTTTATTATGTCTTTTTTTCGATCTAGTAATAATGGATATTAAATATTTGATTTAAAGGAAAATGGCAAACTTCCAAGATTTAAATTTTTGAGACCAAATCTGTTTATCATCTTCACCGAGTGAGTCAAATCCATTAATTCTATCATAAAATCATCATAAAAATTTCACGAATTAAAAAATCAATATTCATAATTAACTTTTTAATTTATATAATGATTATAAAAATCAGGTAATAAATAACATTGATTTTGTAACAAATTTAATAAAATATATAAATTACTTTTCAATATCGAATACTGATTCCTTTATTATTTCTTTTTTCAAATTAGTGAAACAATTTATATGATACCAAGTTTTTAACACTCTATGCATATCACTTTTATTTTCCATTCTCGATATACGAATTTCTCCCTTATTTGAAGATTAAAAAATGAATATTTTAAAAATACTTTATTTATTTTTTCTTCGCAACCACCACATTTACTTCGATTGGTTTTGGAGTATTCTAAAGTGATATCACAGGATGGCTCAGAAACACCTGCATCTGTAATTAAAAATATTATTTAGATTGATTAACAAAAAATTATTACTTAATTTATTTTTAATATTTTCCTGATCTTCCCATCGTAATGTTTCTACATTCTTAATATCACCAAGGCAATTTAATTTGACTTTTTTAAAAAAACAATCAAAATGATACCAATTTGGTATTTTGCCATCAAAATGTGGAGACTAAATAAATACAATAAAATTTAATAGAAATTTTAATATAATAACTTGACACATTATAGCCATTCTTAATGAGTCCTTGGATATACAAATTTTACATGACTTACAGCATGCTCTTGAACTTTTGGCATATTCTGTCATATATGGGTAATCTTTTTCCATCGAAATGTAAAGATATATTTAACGATTAAAATGCAGTTTTATTTTAAATTGTACATTTATTTAAACAATATAATTATAGATTTAAAGCATAATTACGGGAAAATAATAAATTATTCCATTAGCAGTAATAATTAGAAACCTTTTTTTACGTTTCACAGAGCTTCACTGAATATGCTATCGGAAGAAACGATAGGTAAAACATTGTTTGAAGCTCTTTTTCGACATAAATAAACAATCTCCACTCGCAAGTGTTGTACTTTCTTTACATGCACACAAATAGCATTTGCAATTTTTAAAAATAATACAGAACTTTCACTGCAAATTAGACATTACATAATTCCTAATTAGTGATGGCGTTTCGGGTTGATAATTTCATTTGTTTCAATATTCTCTGGTGAACCCTGACCTCGAAATACCACATTATCTCACTTTCTTCCTATTTGCAAACATGTTGGAATTTTATAATGAATAGGATTGAAATCAAATTACTGCTGTTTTAGCAGTTATATCTCTAATTGGAATAATTCATGTATATTTCAAGAAGTAGTCAATAATTCCCAAGAAATAATTCTCCCCATGAGCTGTCATCATTAATGGTCCCGTGATATCAATTGTTATAATTTGAAATGGTTTAGTTATTACCATATATTGGAGTGGTGCTCTTATTCTTTAGCTTTTATCTTTTGACTCATAACTAGCATGCACATCGATATACTTTCTTTCGTATCTGTTATTATATATGGCCAAAAGTATTCATTGTTAATTGCTTTGAAGGTTTTTCAATTTTAATATGTCCTAATTGGAAATGAAATTTACTTATTATTTCATTCCGTTTGCCCACATGTACCATTTCTCGATAAATTCGACTTCTGATACAAATCTGCTGTATTTATCAACGAGGGTATTTTTAGATCAAACTGTGGTACTTGTTGCACTGAGTAGATTTAAAGCTCTGGTAAAACAAAGGTTTTTAACATTTAATTTTAATTAAATTATATTTATATTTAGACCAAATAATCCGATGGGCTTCCTGGCTGATTATTTATCGAGACATAATTAGCCTCGTAATTAAATATATGTGAACTTGTACCTTTGCATATTTGACAGTTACAACGCATTGCTAAACCCTCAAATTTATTTCTACCAATACCTAAAAGGGTTCAGTCAGTAACTCAGTTCGTAGCGATAAAATGTGTGGTATGTCAGAATATTGGTAAGCAAACACATGATCACTAAATCTATTACTAACCATACTACGATGATTAATTATTCATCACTAAAACTGTATTATAATTCAAAAGGGTTAAGTGTCATCGTTCGTCACAATCAATTTACTAAATGTTATAAAAAATAAAGTTAAACAAAACGCAAGACCATTAGTACTAAAATTTTATTCAGGACATTAAAACATTAACGTCGCCAGTATCTTCCATCAGAGACCTGCTTGTGAGGTCGACCGCGTTTCCGAGGTGGTTGATCGTAATTTCACCCGACCAACGGTGGGATCTCAATTTCTCGGTCTTGGAGCGCGGCCAAATCTCTTATCCACTTCTCATCATAGACACAGAGATGTTCTCCGTCTGTGTCTTCGATGAAGCCGGCTGCGATGTCCTGTTCCACCTGGTTGAGCCAAGCAAGGGCCCGTCTAACTTCATACCGTGCCTGCATGCGGGCTTCTCGATCAGGATTTAGCGTCGGCTCTCTCTTGAGTACGATCATGGGTCGTTCATCCCCTGCTCTATCGCCTGTGTTATTGATCTCCATCCAAAGCCATGGTTCCAGGAGTGGATCTTCGTCCACAACCATTCGCGTTGAGGAATGGTAATTTTTGTTCGGGAGATGGACTCCCCAGCCTGACGGGCAGTCTTACGTTCCGTTTGTGACTCCCGGTACCGTACTCCTTGAGGTGGGCCGGCTTCGTCCTCTAATATCCGGGGCTACGATCTGAATTGGTTAACTCTTGGCATTTATTCTGACTGAACGGAATTTTGGTTAGTCAATACTCAGCTTATATACTCCTAGATACTGTTCATCGACGTGTCTAGGTATGTTTCAGTCGGTCATCGATCTATTTTGTGCTGTATAAGTGTGCAGTTTGTAGGCATGATTCGCTGTGTACATGTGTTGTCTCTTCCTGTGATAGTAGACTGGTCATTCGGTATCTAACAGAAAATGTGATGACCCATTCTCTAGGTTGCTTTAATGATCAAAATCTCTTCCGACCCCCAATTCTGCCAGTGATTACCTCACTATTACCGCATCTGTCTGCGAAACCTTACTTGCTTCTTCCGCCACCGTTATCGAAAGGACTTTCCACTTACTCGATAACCGAACAAATGTTGCCTCGAAAACTCGCTACGGCTTTCGCATGAATCACCAGAGATGATGTAATTATTCGGGTATAATGATATGATAGAATCTTACAACAATTATTATTATTATCATTGTTATTATTACCATTATTATCATTAACATTTTTACTAATAATAACAAGTAATTTTTTAACTGGAAAGGTTTAATTTAACTATTTCATTTACAGATAATTCTATTATATAATTCTTAAAACATTTGAATATTTTTAAAAGTTCGTAGGCTTTTTGAGTTTTAGAGGAATAGAGTACCATATGTTCATTACTAAGTCCTTTGAAGAAACTCTGGATTTTAATAGTGGGATTTAAATTCCTTATCCTATGCAACATTCAATGCAACATATGTAAGTTTAATTCTAGCTTGTGTTTTATTTACAATTCGATTTAATTGACTTTTGATTTCCCTTTTCTTTTATTTATTTTAAACTTTCATATATGATGAAATTAAGTTTGTAGATAATTGTACCCCTCCAATTTCGAAATTTGAAGAGGATATTTCGATGCAAATGAATTTTATCAGATGTGTAGAATACTAAAGTGATAGAGACTTCATTCCATCAAAATCAATCAATAATTCTTAAAAAATATATCATGCATCCCCGTCATCGACTTCGGATTCATTAACATATACGGAGAATTCTACTTATCTAAAAATGATTCACTCTACATAGCATCTGGACATTTCAGAATGAAAATCTAAAACAAACACTGATACACAAGAATATCGAATACCAAGAACCAATAATCGATTAATCATAAATTGGCATGAGATTTCCTCTGTCTGATGTGTGTGTGCCTCTGCACAAGTGTGTGTATCTGTGCATCTGGTAACTAGGCAAGGTTCGATGACTCGTCCAGTCAAATCGATTCCCACGGAATTCAGGTAACCAGAAAGTTGTGTGCATTATTATGTTACATATAAATCTAGGTTATGTTGCAGTCGTCGCAGCATTTTGATCAGTTAGTCTTGGTTTCATGATTGTACAGTTAAATGAAATCGAGCAATAAGAAATGGTATTGACAGTGAATAGTTTAGGGAATGTCCTCCATGCTTATATGAAGTAGTTTACAAAGAAGCTCTATTAACCAATGCAAATGCCTATGCAGTTGGGGAAAAGTCTAACGGAAGAATTACTGCATTTCCATTTTCAGGAATTCGGAAGAATTGCTAGTACTAAATTGAATCCAGAGAAAGGTTATGCAGTTATTCATTTCATTACTCATGCAGTTGTAAAAGCCATCCGTCGGCGACATGGATCTCCAATCAATGACAATATGACTAAACGTAACTGGAGTAAAAATAACTTCGACACATCTGCCAGTGTCATACCGCCATTGTAACCAGGGTAAGTGCAGTCTTACCATTCGGCCTCTACCATTCCACATTCCAAACACATACACAGTAATCTTGTCAGTAGTGATGTGATCGGATCTCACATTAGTAGTCAAAATTTGTCTTCATTGTATTAAATCAGTGCTTTCCAACTTTTCCATGCTTGTGACACACTTTTTAGACTTTCATCATTTCGCGACACAGCAAATCAGTTTTACCAGAAAACCAGACGTCATACAACTTATGCCATATGGTAAACCGTTATACAAGAGACAATGAAACATATTTAAATATAAATATCGAAATAAATGGCAGAAAAGGATAGTTCATGACTGAAAACAAGATTTAATGTGGATGGTATCGTTTATAAGTAACAATATGTAATTAATTAAGAATTAAAAAATTTGAATAACGCCAATATATATTTACAGTTTTAATGAGATATTTGAGCTGGATGGGAAGAACACAACCTTTGAATATTTGATGGAATATTAGATAATGAGACTCGCATTTCGTCATCAAGCATTTTTAAGCTTTAATCGTTAAAAAGTTTATAAAATTAAGGGACTCTGTGGCTTTTCATTATGTTCACGTGACACACCTATGCAGCGCTGCCGACACACCTGTTGGAAAGCTCTGTATTAGATAATATGTGAGTTGATGTTCAAAAAAGATGTTTTATATTGATATTTTAGTAAATATTTGATTATTTATGTCAGCGCTGTCCAACTGGAGGCTTGCGGCCCATCTCATCATTTTCTGTGGCCCATTCACAAAATAAAAATAATCATATTCTGTGGCCTAAATTTTATGTTATCTAGATATCGAGTGCAGTTTTAACCCAATCTGGAGCCATATAGTCTCTCTAATTTGTTTTCTAAAAATCCAATCTTAGGATCACATCTTACATTAATAAACCAACATGTATTTATTTTATCCTGTGATGTGTGAGTTGATGTTCAAAAGAATTGATATTAATATTTTATTTCCCTTTTAATTTGTTTATCTTTATTCCATGTCATGTAGATATTTAATCCTTTACTTTGTATAGACATGGTAATATTTTAATGGTTCGCATTAAATTTTTCTGTGTGGCGTTCAGCGTAACACCACTTGGATTGTTTGAATTAATCACCATATTACTAAATCAGCCTGATCAACCACTGGTTCTACAATATCTATCTCCGATAAGTCCTAGAAACCCTTTGCTTCGTTCCTCACCAATTATCTGAGAGTTGCCGTTCTCTGGTGGGGCTAAGAAGTGTCACCGTCAATTACATGTGTATATTTTTGTTAATGAGCATTAAGTGTTGATTGATAAATACTGGAAGAACATTATTATAACGTTCGTACTGGTTAGTGTATAATCTAGCAACTTTCAGTTACCAGCAGTTGAATAATTCACACTGTTATGATTGGAAGTTTCGATGGTATTGTATTATATATGTGTTATATATGGATTATATTATATTTGTGTTGGTAAGTGCGTGGGTGTGTAAGGAAATTTGAAGAACCCGACAGAGTCACCGATAAAAAGTGTGGCGGGACAATCGGGGTGCGTGTATGTATAGCACGTCGCAATGAAAATTTGATAATAAAAAATGAATTAATAAAATACAATCAACTAACAGTATTTCACAAACTTTATTAGCGATAAAATATAGCTATAAGAATAACAATAATTAGTAAAGACCTCATTAATTATTGTTATTGTGACTGCCAATTGCGATGTCGAACTTGTGCTTCATCCGAGCTTGATATATCGATAACAGTATAGGACTGAGATGGTACGAGAATCTTCTATTTGCGTCTGGCTTATTAATTATTGTTATTGTAACTGCCGATTGTGATGACGAACTTGTACTTGATCCGAGCTTGATATATCGATAACAGTATAGGACAGAGACGGTTCGAGAATCTTCTATTTGCTTCTGTCTGGAGTCGGGTAAAGAACAAATTGACGACCCAATATAGTTAGATGGAATTAGATAAATAAAACTTAGATAAATTGTTTTAGAAATTTGGTCCAGCAAATTTTGATCTAACAATTTAATTCTGTAAATTTTTCCTTTTTAAAATTTCTTCTTCGATATTTTTTCGAATTATCAATATTTGTATAGCGATAATTTACCATAGTACATTATCGCTATATAATTCCTTTATTCGATTTTCAAACGCAACATACACCAAACGAAATGACAAGGCATCACGTAACCTTGTTTAAAAAATAGAATATAATTATAAATTATACACACCAATTACTTAGATAGCACATCCATATTAAAATAAATGTATTCAACTAAATGTAAGATCATATAGGTTAGGACTAGAGGTAGTAATTTATTAATGAACTATAGCATATTTTCACAAGTTGAGGCATGGGAATTAATGATAGTAATCAATTTAGCGCTCATCAAATTATACCTATTGAAATTAGTTCCCGGGTACTTTGATTTTTAACAATTTTAAGTGGAGCCTCTTTATCTAATATTACTGATAGTTTAGAGTTAATTAGAATTTTCAATTACAAGCTTTGTAGTGTGATCATATTGAGTCTGGGGTCCTGCCCCGTTTAATATCCTATTGTTGTGTTGTAATAAATGATTTTGGATGCATGATTAGATATACGACTACTGTATGAGAAAAGTCATTAACAAAAATATTTTGCATATTTTCGTGGCCACACTGTGCTCACTACGATAAGCCCTATTGTTATGTAAGGAGTGTAGCTACAGTCGAACCAAAAAGCCCTTTGTAACCGCAAATAAATCAATTTGAACATATTTATCACCAACTGAGTTGGTCACCACGAAGTATTTTTAAGCAGATACACTACACCGTATACACAGTGCAGTGAACCGCCACTCCGGGTTGGTAAATCATTTTACTTCTTGTGTTTGCAGGTTGTGAACATCATATACTAATATAGATGCTGGATTGTTTTGGATCTCGTGTTGAAATTGTCAACAACGGGGATCTCAATTAATCCCTCTAAAGCATTGATAAAGACAATTAACAAAAAAAACATCATATATAAACATACTAAATCATATAATAATAAAAATATCCTTACTTCTTTCAAAAACTGTTCTCAAAATCGATTCAACAAAATGTGTGATCTCAATAAAAAGAGATTCTCTTCTGGCAAAAAAAGAAGTAAGTTTCACTCTTGGCAAAAAGAAGAAGAAGTAATCTCGCTTTTGGCAAAAAGGAAGTAAAGTGTGACTGAAATGCATTGGTATATATACCTTATTTTTGGTGTGCGAGTTTGTGTGCAGTAAAACAAATCGTAATTATTTTAATTCTAGAATTTTATATTTTTGATTTTTATTGATTTTCTTGACGATTTTTTCTAAATAATTTTTATTTTATTTTTCAAAATTTTATTTTGTAATTAATTTTTGCTAAATTTGTTTCGATGATGGATTTTGACCATTTCCAGAACATTCCTTATCTCACTTAATTTAATTCTTAATTTGGATATATTGTTTTTGTAAATTTTTCTTAAACGTTTTTATATTTTAATTAAAATATTTATTTTTATAACTTTTATTAGGTCGTTCGGCGTCCATGATGGATATCGCCATTTTAATGGATTGTTCTGGGTTTTTTAATTGAAATTCGCTGTACTTTTCTTTAAATGGGTTTCTTAGGAAATTTTTATTTAACTCTTTTCTTTGAATTATTAAATTGTCATTATTCGGACTTTTTTTTGTTGTTTTGTATGTTTTTCAGTTGTATATGAGTAAGATTTGTGCAATACTTCTTGTTGGGTTTCATTTTATTTTATTTGGATGTTTTAATTTTTTGTGTGTTGTTTTCCTTATTATTATTGTTTAATTGGTATTTTATATGTTTTGATTTTAATTATCTTAGTGCTGAGTTGCAGGTTGTGTACCAACATATTTCAGTCATAACTTAGTTTTTTGGGTCTAGGAATCAGTTCTAGCCCAACAGTATTTATCTAATTAAAAACTCAACACATTTGTCTTCCCAATATTTGCTTTTACTAAATATTTCCGAAAGTTCCAATATCGTCTTAGCAATTTCACTTTTCTCTTGTTTTGAAAATTTAGGATAAATTTTATTCATAATCTTCTGTACTATTTCTGCCAGTTTGCCTTGCTCTACATTCTTTTCAAACGCTCTCACTTCCTTTCTATATCAATCACTGTCTTTATCAAAATCATTTTCGACATATTACACAATTTAGTACCTGTACACAATAATTTTATTTTACCAGAATTCACTCCTAATCTGATAAGCATACTCCTTTCCTGTCAATTTACTAAGGAGCCCGAGACAATTATTTCACGCTTCGCCATATTTTCTCTGTCAGCAACAAATAAACAATTTGCCTAAGTCAAATCTACCTTATCTCCTTTTACCATCTACAATCGTGCCACGAACAAAATATTCCTTTTGGTCTGTAAACCTGTCAGGGTTGGGATAGCCTAATTGTACAAATTATAGCCATAAGGGGCTAAGTTAGTAGAAAATTATAATTTGGATAATGTAAGTTACTATAAATAGGATATAGAAATAAATAATTACTATAAATATAAAAAATATAAAATTAGTATAAATTAATTACCATAATTAGGAAAAAGAATAAATATAGTAATTTATAAAATATAATTAGACATAAATAGTAATAAATAAATACTAAAAAATATAAGCAAAAAATTTAGAATATTATATAAATTCTCCTAAGAACAGGCAATCCCGGTTGAATTTGGATAACTTTCTGTAAAAACATTTTTCTCACAACATTGATATCTGCAACAGTGTCAGACATTATTCATGTATTACATCCTTCTACTTTATCATTCACAACTGGCTTATTAACTGTTTTCTCCGAGTTACTTAAAGAGATTCTTGATCTAGAGATTCTTTCAATGCTACAATTCGGTTTGTTTGCAGAGCCTTCGATGAAACTTACATACTGATCAATCAAAGATGGTCTTACCTTATTTATTTTCAGATTCTTTGATAATGAATTGATTTCTTCGTTTGTAAATAGCTCTTGTTCTTCAATTTCGTCAGTTTATTCCTCTTCATTAATCATTTCTTCCAATGCTCAAAATTTATTGTTGGAATTTCCATAATTTCCATTAATTCGTTCGTTGTGCAAAATCTTTGAATGTGCCAAAATTGATTGCATCGAAAACATTTTATTTGTTTCTTTTCCGAATGAGAATTTCGTTTAATGACAATTTCTGTTTTCGGTCTTTGATCTAAATTTTTGCCCGCAATAAATTCATATTTCTTTTTGTAATCTTGAGTTAATTTGAGGTGTTTTCCATTAGCTATTTATCTCTTCTGGATCATTTTTGTATTCGATCTTTCTGAAATAATTCTCCTTTCTCATTTCCTGATTGTCTTTACCATTAATCGAATCAATAGCTTCATCCATTGATTTTGGCTTTAAATATTTCATGGCTTTAAAAATACTTTTTGAAGCGAAATTGTTCATGAAAATTTTAAAATAATATTTTTGTCAACAATTTTCAATTTGTTTGCGTCAATTTCAATTCTCCTAAAGAATTCCACAGTTTTCTCTGAATTTTTTTGTACTATATTCTTTAATTTCCGAATTTTCTTAATCTTGCTAGTTTCCTCTGAGCATATTTCTAAAGTTCTATTGAAATAAAATTCCAAATTTCTTATTTTATCTATTCTGTACATCAGTGATGGGATTCAAGTTTCTTGGGAACCGGTTCGCTTTTCAAATTTTTATTGATTTGTAAAATGAAAAATCCGTACACACTTACTAAAACGTTTTAAGAACCAGTACGGAAGTACCGACTGAGTCCCATCACTGCTGTACATTCCATTTCATCGAGAATCTTTTCATTGAAAGTACTTTTGAAGAAATCACTTTACAAATCTTTTTCCAATGTTGATTCGAGGTTCAAGATTATTTTATTATTCTTTAAACTGATCTTCCATTTCTATTGAACCATGTTTCTCAAATTTTGCAAGGTTTGCAATTTTTTCTAACAGTAATACTTTCTGTCAAACATCCTGCTCGTGACGCCATGTAATAGATAAAGTGTAAATCAACAACTGAATTATTTAAATACAAATTACTAATAAATAAGCGAGGATATTTCAACATGATTACATCATGTTCGCAAACTATCCTTACATAATAATCATTATAAATATGTCAACATTTGATGTCAAGATCAATCACATTTTTGATATCGTATATTACAAGGAGTTTACCGATACTTGCAGGGTCAAGTCCTCTTGCTTCCATCCTTTGCTCCTTGGCTGCTGACTTCTTGAAAAATCTTTCCATGGTTGTTACAACTTCCAGAAATAACGAGCAATGGTGTCATTGTAGAGATCGCTGATCCTGCTGGCCTCATGTGAGTTTGGATAGTGAATATCGGTAAACTCCTGACTTATCCCATTTAACCAGAATACTGAACCAAAAGGGCTTGGAGCTCTTCAGTTGTCAGTGCTTCTTGGCGTTCTTCTTCTCTACCTCCAATTCCAGCCTTCGGGCCAACATGATGGTCTCTTTTACGATTTGTATCCTCAATTGCTTTTCCCTGAGTACAGTAAGAAACTAGCACCTTCCAGGCTGAATTGAAGGTCCTTTGAGAAACTTCTCCCCAGAACTTCTGTATGAGTTTGATTAACACAAGAATATCAAACCCCTTTCCAGAACTTCCGGACAGTCATGTCTTCTCAAAACTAACATTTTTAAAACACCTTTTTGAAGAGGGCTCTGGTGTAAAGATTTTTAAGTTGGCAATGTACACAGGTAATACACAGGTGTGTTCGAGCCACAAGATGAAATACGATGCAGTCCGTTGTGTGAGTCGCGTAATTGACGAAGAAAAAGTTCGTTATGCGAGGCATCACTGTATTATTATTAATTTTTGGTCATAAATTAAAATTGATATTAGCTACAGTTTTTTTATATCCATGAAATTTTTTAAAGAATTATAATTTGTCTAGCACTCATCCCCACTTTAAAATTCTCTCCCTTGTGTCATTTAAGTAGCAATATATCGCAAGCTGTGATTTATAAATTTTATTTTATCTCCAAATTATCTATTAAAGTAAATATATTATGTTAAAAAAAATTAAATTATTTATGGAAATTTTAATAAATTTCAATATCGAA
>CAUHTR010004473.1:0-35910 GCA_959609185.1 Schmidtea polychroa | reverse complement strand
TTGAAAAAAAGTTCTTATAAAACTTTATTATTTAAAAATCACAAATGATCTAAAGTTTATTAAAAATATTAATCTTTTTCTTTGATTATTTTATGTTAGATTTCGTAGTTTTTTTAAACAATAACCATAAATTAATGACAATGTTACATTAGCTGAGTATATTTCGAGTTATCTTCAACATTTCCGGACATTTTGACTTGCTTCTAAACTACTTTTTATCGCCATTCAATTTCAGAGTAAATTGTGTATTTTTCTATCACTAAATATAACATAAAATTCGATTTAATATTCGGAAATTATTCTGAATAATGTATATGTTTTTAAACACTATTAGAATTAGTGTTATATTGGTATAATACTGCTTTTGGATAGATTTTAATAAAATTTTTTCAATTCATAATTTTGCCAGATAAATTGTTTTTAATTAAAAAACATATGTATAACACAATTAAGTATTGAACTAGGCCTCAAACGACACTGTACATCAATTGCACAGTTTGTAAATATGTAAATAATAGAAATTATGTTTTTTCATAAAAGTCCTTTTTTACTTTTTACGTAAACATTTGAAACCAATATTTATTTATCTATTACCGAAACATTGTTTAAACATGATTTAGAAAAACATGGTTGTTTGCATTAGCACCCATGGTAGTCAAATGACAACTGTAGGTTTATATTTTTTATTTGTTACTATGTATTCTAATGATGAAGTTTTATAGCGCAATCATTGAATTGAAATATATTGCATGACCAAACATATTATTGTAATATATTTCCTCCTATGTAAGGGGATATACCTAGATAACTATACCAATTTCATGAGCTTGTAAAATTTAACAAAAATATCTGGGTCTTAATTGGTAAATTGCAGTGAAATTTTTGTAATAATGATCCCTAGGATTTTTAATAACTTGTTTATATTACAATGTTTTGTATGAAATTCATTTTTTAAATAAAACGTCACACTATTTCTCTATTGTAAAGGATAAAAATGATTATTTATAGCCAAAATTTCTTTTCAATTTTTTTACTGAAGAAAATAATTATGAACCCGAATTTAACGTATTTTATTGACACATTTCTGCGGGGACTTATTTTTACCATGTTAATATTTCCAATTGCAATTGAAAGATTCATAAAATTTCTTTTTCTGGACTTGCATATTATCAAAATACATTCACCTGTTTTGCTAAATAGACAAAATAAATATATAAAAATATAATATTCTTTCAAATGTGATCACTAATTACCAGGATGATATTAACCAGAAAAATCAACTGTTTCACATTTTTTTACACATTCATTGCACTGATCCTGACAACTAATAGTTTTTTTAAACGTGTATCTTTAATTCAATTAAAAAAATCAGAATTCTAAACCAATCTAGTAATAAAAATAAAATTTTTTTTGAACCACTACAATATTCTTCACAGAGCGATGGATTAAAAGATTTATGATTTGCCAATAGTGATGTTGGATTATAATGAAAAGAAAAATTAATTCTGTTAAGTAATGATTTTTGAGCTGAATTATTTTCAGAAAAAGAATTTGGAAAAAAAAAATTTTTTTGCACTTTGCGCTGTCATGAAAAGCGTTTTATTGAATTTCAGACATCATTAACCAATATTTAACTCTTTTTCTTTCTCATCGTATTTTATATGAATATACAAGCGCTAGAAAAGTCATATACAAACATCATGTAAACGGAAAAAGGTTAACATAAAAATCTTTTATCCTATTAACTTTTGGAGCAATGTTTAAATTTTCATTTCAGACACTCGCGAATCTGTACGAAAAATCGTCGTTAAATAAATAAAAAATTTGATTAAAATTGTTGACAATGAAAATTCATTTTCTTGTTTTTGAATTGAATGAACACATTTTATTTATATTATTTAATTGTAATAAAATTCGTTATTAAAATTCAAATTAATAAATTTTCTCCTATGCATTTATTTTAAGATATATACAGAAAATAGGCGATTAAGAAATACGCATAAAAATAATGTCCAGGACTAATGCTGTGATTATTGCCAGAAAGAGCGGAGAAATCATCCATTTTACAAAATGAAGCTATTTTAGAAACGATTGAGAATTCATTCAAACAAGTTAATGCATTTTTAGATATGCTTCGAGAATCTGGGTATGTGATTTATGATTTATATTTTAAATTCTATTTTAAAAACATCATATTATTGATTTCAATAAATTTAAATTTTTGTTTAAATTTTTTGATTCAGTTTAGGAAAAATTGTCACTGCTGCTGGAATGGATCAGTTTTTAGAAACTCAAGAAATTTTGCAGAATATTACTCAATCACAACGTTCAAAACCAAAACGCCAGTGACAGCTGATTTTAATATGAGAAAAGTTTTCAATGATGAAATTATTTGCAATTCAACAATTGTTGAAAAAGATCAAAAGGTAAACTTTATTCCCAATTCTATTTATTTCTTCATTCTCCCCCTTTCCATTGTCTCAAATGGACATGGAAAAAATTGATACAGGAAATGAGCTGTCATTCATTTGATACAGAATTTATCTACTATTATAATTCTTTGAATCGAATTTTTGACTATTCTATCGATAATTCATTTGTGAAGTTTAATTAAAGATTAATTTAATGTTGAAAAATTAATTTTCAAAGTGCAAAAGAGAGAACAAAATTTTTCTTTTAATATTTGTTAAACCTTTTGGAATGCATAAATTTAGAAAAATTTCCAGAATAATCACAGGATAATCTGTATTCTAGAGTAGGTATTGATATTTCAATACGAAAACTTTACAAAATCTGGCATCCAGTAGCACGAAATTGTGGGTGAAAAAATGAATTTATTTCACAATACTTATTTTTACTATTTATTTCAAATATATATGTTACAGCGAATTTGTATTACCAGTGAGAATATATTTTCACTAACGTTTCAGTGAATTCATATCCGAATACGTTTTCACCAGTGGAAATATATTTCTACTTTTGAAAAATATAACTTCATTAGCAAGTTTTAGTGAATCAGTTGGTGTTTTTGTTTTCATTTAAAATACACACATCTAAGTCAGATTAAGATATGGAAATGGATTCAATTCGAGTTATTTTACGGTCTAATTATCAAAATAATTCTATATTCGATGGAAATGCTCTTGTCTGTGTTCTCAAAATTAGGACCTATCGGTCAACCGCGACGAAAGGCGAATAAAATTGACAGTTGGTAGGGCAACACATCGACACTTAGGGCCAAATATTTCCATGCGGCGAATTCTCGCTTGTCAATGAATACAAACTCACTAAATGTAACCAGTGAATTTGTATCTTCATTGTTTGATATACTATTCACTGACCGGCTAGCGAAAATATATTTCATCACAGCGTTGAAATATATTGTTCACTGGTAATACAAATTCACTGTACAATGTTATATATATTATATATATATATATATATATATATATATATAGATATATAATATATATATATATATATATATATATATATATATATATATAATATATATATATATATATAATATATATATATATATATATATATATATATATATATAGATATATATATATATATATATATATTTGTGTGTGTGTGTGTAAATGTATAATCAATCAAGTGATTTGGCACCAAGATTAAAACATTAAAATAGTGGTGTAGGAACATAAAACTAATTCGTACAATATATTTATTAAAAGCGACACCAAATTGACCGAACATACAAATATCTGCTCCAGTAGTCAATACTTCCATGAAAGTTGTGATACCTGATCTGGCGATTGTACCCAGAATTTGAAGAGTTCAGCTTTGGTCATACCAACTCAGTATCGTACAATGTCAAAGTATTGGAATCTTTATCTGGAATAACTTTAATCATTAACTCATTTTGGCTCAAAGCTCTTGTAACGAAACTTTATCAAGAACATTGGAAATCAATCCCAGAAGGAAAATTCCTTTGATTGAAAAATGGTGTTGATGATCAAGCTCATCAACTGAGAGATCTCAGCTTGGCAAGCAAAGGGTTTAAGCTTCTCGGATGTTTGACATTTAATTAACGGTGTCTATGTTCGAAAGAAGCATATGTTATTTTTTTGAATATTTAAAAATCATTTTAATTTAATTGATTTAATAATGTATTCTACATTGAATTATTAAATTGATATACTTATTAATTTCCAAGTCAGAGGCACTACAAGTGGCCGTAATAGTTTTGATTATGAAAGGCTCTAATGTAAACCATCTGACCAAACCAGGCCTAACTCAATTTCGTGTTATTTCATATTACATTTAAGGTAAAAGTTACTCCATTAAAATTAACACAAACTTTATTGGTAGATCATGTTTTTATTAGGACCATGCCGAAAAAATCAACACCGGGTATATAGAAAAATTATTAATTAAATTTGTTAAAATTAGCGATATATTATCAAGAAAGTAAATGGAAAAAAAAAATATGGTTTTTAAGGTTAATAAATACACAATAAAAATAAATATGTTATTTAAATAGAACATCTTTTTTCCATCAATAATATTATAAATTTCGTGAAACATTTAACAAATTATATATTAAAAAAACAAAGCATTCTTAAAATAATCATAATTATTGTAAGGATTAAGAATTTCAGAAAATTTAAAGGAGATTTTAAAATTTTTTAAATATAAAAATTTAATTTTTAAGTTGAAACAATTCAAAAAAGAATATAGTGCCTCTGACTTCAACATTAATAAAATATCAACTTAATAATCTAACTAAAAATACTAACAAATTAATTAAATTAAAATTAAATTAATTATAGCTAAATTAAAAAAAAATTATTGTTTAAATAGTCTCTTTATTCAAAAAAACGATATAAAACAATTCATGCTTTTTAACAAAATCTTTCATTTTGAATAACTGTTGTCCGTAGGCTTAAATTGAATAAACTTCGTGTAATATAGCGATATTCTCGTATAATATGACAACTTTCAACGTACATTGATACGTATGAACTCATTTCTATACATAAAATGAACGACTATCAATCAAATGCTGAATATCATTATTTATGCCCACATTTACAGTTTTAATAATTTCCCATAAAGTTCAAATTTTGAGAGAATATTCAAAATTCTTTTTCAAATGCGCCTCAAACTAATTTTGAAATTCTTCTTATTCCCTATCTAGGGCTATTTTTGATTTCTGAAATTTTCAGTTTTGTTATAATGTAATATTCCATGTAATTGATGAATTGAAACCACCCAATTTCAACCACAATCTAGAAATAGGAAGTTTATTAATTAATATATGCGTTTCCCCGATTTCCTTGTCAAACTTTCATTAAACATTCTGTCATAATAATGCTTCTTAAAATTCCCGTTTGTTTTCTCTATATTTTTTTACATATCGAGCTTGTGTTCTAATAAATTGCATTGTTGATTAATTCCGTTATTCATCCTCATCAATTCTATTCGTAGGAAAGTTTACCAAAGCTTTATTCCAATAATTTATTATGTTTTCACTCTATTACTTTTAGCTATCAATTGTAATTATCGAACCATTTTTCCATTTCATTTCCATCTAATTTTATTTTACATTTTATGCAAATTCAACGATAAAATAATTAATGTAAAAATGAAAGCGATATCAATTTTACATGATATAAAAGTATGTCCTTCGTTCCAGCTTTAATCATGACGAATGTATACAACAAAACTGTTTTTAATTACAACAGGCGTAAATGAGAAATCTATAATCTATTTAAAATCCAAATAAACTTTACTGCCTTAGCATTTTTTTATATGACATTGAAAAAAATTGTTATTAGATGATAATAAATCAACAAAATGCTACAAACATTTGGAAATGCTTTATTGGGTGTTTTTTAACTACAATTATTCTATTAACTTTTTAACTACAGATTACATGACGACTATAAAAAGACTAGTTTGTGATGGAGGCTTTTAATAGGGTTTAAGTGTATAGAGAACCATCATATAACGTTGGGCAAAATTTGCGACATCCCTCCTATTAAGCGGATATATATAATGTGGTTTTCATACAACATTCCAGCATATTTAAATTTAAGGAAAATTCACTTTTTAGTCAAATTAGGTCACCTTTATTCGGGAATTACTCAGTTTCGTATTACGTAAAATGAATTACGACGAGTTGAAGTATTATTATAGAGCAGTGATACTTCGTCCTGCTCTATGTATATTAATGTTAAAGGTCCATGGCAAGTTTAATTAAAAAGATTTCTGACGAATTTACTCAAGCGCCCTACCAAATTAAAAGGTTACGATTAGCTTTCGCGACTTTCTTCGCCAAAGATCATTATCATTCTGTCATAAGAAATTAAAATTATTTTAAATTATTTTACAATTTTTTAATACCACTAAATAATTAATTAATAAAATTAAATCAGTTAAATTAAATCAGCTTGTTCAATAAATAAGTTAAGATTATTTCACCGACACTGGATAAAAATATTCCGCAAATTTTGAGCTGACCTTAAGAATTTATTGATCTACTATCATCTAATCAACAAATATTAATAAATATGATAATATAATATAATATAATATAATATAATATAATAACAAAATTTTGCCATTTTAATTGAAATGTATTAATTTAATTTCCGATCTTTAAATAAAATCATGTCAAAGGGAAACTATTAGTATTACAATTTTTTTTAAATTCAAATTATTTTTACCATTTAACGGATTTTTGTTTTAATAAAATCATTTCCAGTTTAATATCGAAATGTAAATATACAAATGTTTGTTTGTTTGCGTGTTTGTTTGTTTGTTTGTATGTATGTGATGATTGAAATTAGAATTTTAATTTTGTAAACAACATTATCATAGTTTGAAATTCAAACTAAGTTTAATTGAAACAAACGCAATACATATTTTCTTGCAATAGAAATTTCTTTAGAAAAGCAATTATCCTCGAGAAATATTTTGTTCGGAAATTGTAACTTTCGAGCTCTATGGTAATTATTTGTTTTGGATAATTGAGTTTAATCTATTGTATAACATTTCTTGTTTATTGCTGTTTGGTTTTTTTAATATAACGTGGATTTTAAATATTGAGTTGCAAGCGAAACGAAACAATTCTGAACTGAATTAGAAATAGTTCCCCTCAGAAAAAATCTCTAAAATACTTGACATGTACATCATTATTTGTTGAGTGAAATTGTTGTTAAGCTTTGACATGCAATTCTTGACTATTTTGTTTGTATTCTGGTTCTGAATATGGATTGTTATGTTTAAGTATATTTTATTGGGTAATATAGTTAGTAAGACATTTGTTGCCACATTGGTTGAGTGAGGATTATGTTATTTCAAATTCAATAAAAATGCAATCTGTATACAATATACGTATTTTGTAAGTATTCACCTTATTTATAATTTTGTCATTTTTATACGGTGCATTTAATCATCGAGTTAAATATGAATAAAATAATGTTCATATTACATCAAGAGATAATATCTGATACGAGATACTATTTTGATGAAGAATAGTCAAATGCATTTTATTATATCATAATATATACTTATGCCTGTAATGAAGATAAAAGAAGTTGAAATGAAAATAACCGATTAGGATTAAAGATTATATTGTTAATTGCCATAGCTTGATTTTATTTATATAGTGCAAATATATACTCATTCTGCAATATTAATTATTTTCTTTTTTACCATTTTATAGAAATTAGTCATTAAAAAAGGTTTTAGTAGCAAGTTTATGCCAGTTATTACACAAATATGATTGATTAAATTATAATTAAATTATAATAATATCCATGACTTTTTTGATAGCGAACATATTGTAAATAAGTAACAATTGTAAGCCTTTACTGTAAATATTATTCAAAAAGTATCCTATGAAACAAATATTTTCCTTGTTCTAGAGTATACGCAATTCTAGGTGCTACAATTAGAAAGATTCTCCAGTAATTTAGATTCATTAATTATTTAAATTCTTTCAAGTTAGAAATAAATTTTAATTCATTAATTTCCCTCTAAGAATACCATGTAAAAATTTCTCTTTCACTCGAAATCACTTGCATATTGCAGACTAATTAATTAATTATTTTTATTGAGTGATAAAATTTCATGACAAATCCAACATAGAGAAATTTGAAAAAAAAACATTTAAACTAAATTTTTTTGTGTTGTTGCGGAATTGGTTTTATAATTTCAGCAATTATTTTTCCATTTTAGAATGATCGTTATTGAAATTGTTAATAATAATAATGAAATTTTGCTGCTAAAAATGTTTATTATTAAAGCCATCGGATCGGCATATGAAATAAATCAAAAAAATCGTTTCATAAACATTGTTTTTTAATTCCAGAAAATTGCATCGATAGATGAAAATGTCAAAAATGACGGTCGTTTCGTACAAAGTAGTAAATCAAATTCGGAAGAAAATCAACATTCCGTACGCAATCCTGTCCCAAGGTTACAAATGGTTTATACTGAATATAAGAAGTGCTATTTTTTCTTTTAGATTTATATTCACAATCTCATGAGCAGGCAAATATTGATAATAATGATTTTGATAAAAGTGAGTAGTTTACTGAATATTTTTATTTATTTTCTATTAGATCAAATTTTAGAATTCAGTTGGTTGGAAAAATAATTCAAGTAAACTCAGTAATATTATTAGATTACTTATAGTTATGAGTAGCCAATTAATAAACATTTTTATTATTATAACTATAAAATAATTTATAAATCATTTAATCAGCTTTGCTATAAAAGGGCGTCCATAAATGACGTCACGCACTTAGGAGAGGGGGTTTGAGAAATATGACCTCACATTAAAAAATATTATGATTATTATTTAAACACGTCAAATTAAAACAAATTATTCATTCAAATACTCAAGATTGGTACTTAAATTGTAATAAAACGTTTTCCATTTAACACGGATATAAAATAACTTACACGACCGAATGAGAGGACAAACCATTTGGCATGTAAAATAATAATTAGTTACCGTCTATTATTATGTAGGTAGCCCTTTATCATTCATTTAGCAAGCGTAAGCAAATTAATTGCCACCAGTGACGTGCACCTAATGCCAATGCTCCATAAAGAAATCTAATATTTTGCATTAAAATTGTAAAATAAAAATTAATATTTATACTGTTTAAATTTAAGACACATCAAAAAAATTTCATGTATAATTAATATCACAAGCTGTATTTGAAGTAGTTTTTTTTCCAAATAACTTTCAGCCTCCAATTGCTTTCCACCAACTGCAACAGCTCAAGTCCAGCTACAAAGCCACAGGGGATTAGTTTGAATAATAACGGTTTGGACATTTCAATATCATAAGATAATGATCTCATTGAAACAACCTACATGGTCGCATTCAGGCGATTGGGTGTAAAGTGACTTAATATCCGCAATACGACTATTATGTCACAAGGCATTTCATATCCATTTTTATATATTAAATCGAGCTGCTTCCATTGTGCTCACGACATATTTGAGATCGACAATCAGGGATAATACCAGTCATAACACCTCCAGTACTTCAGTAATATTAAACAATCTGGTAGCTGAATCTGTCTCAATCATTTATCCTGGAACTTTTCTTTGTGTATCTACTACACCACAATTATTGCCTGAATACCAACGGAAAGCAATCCATCTAATGCCATTGCCTTAAATGCATAGTCGACTTGGAATAATCTCCCTTTAGGTGGCAAAAATAATCTTCGCTATATTGCTCATTGAAGTACGACGTTTCAACCATTCATTAACATCCATATTTCAGCCAAGAACACAAAAAATTCAATCGAGTTCAAAATCAATTTATAATTCCAGAAAAACATAAATCCATTCAAAAAATCCACAATTCCAGAAAAACTAACCTAAATCGTTTATTCACAAACAAATTAACTATCTCCAACTAAAATATATAAAAAACCACACAATGAAAAATAAACCTACTTCAGCGGTCTGTGTGCGCACACCAACAAAATTCAAGCTAACCATCCCGCGCACACAGACGCGATACAAAAAAGGGCCATCCAAACAAACTGCAGTCAGAGGCAATCCCCCTCTGACTGGTCGAAACATATACAATATAACAATTTATAGATTTCAAATTATTTTTTTAGATCAAATTATCCGTCACGATGGACAAAAATAAAATGTTCAGTGTCTTTTTGACGCGTACGTGTTGGTATACCCTACAAAGAGCAAATAGATTTCGCAAGAAGAACTGGTTAAAAAGTGGAATCAAATAAAAAAAGCGATACAGACTTAAAAGTTAAAGTAATCACTGGCTGCAAGAATAAAAGGCGATTTACACCACAAAAAAAGAATCACTTCTTACTTTTTGGGCTAAAAAAGCGTCATCTGAAAACAAAAAAAAAAAAAAACTCCAAAACTGTGCCTGTTGAAATGCCTCCGAATTCTGTTTTCATTCTAATGGAAACGATTTAGTAATCAATGATCATGATTGCTGCAGGGCCATGTACAAGAATTGCTACAGCTCAACTGCCTTTGCAGTCACAGATTATATTATAAATGCTGATTGGTTGACAAAAATTTGGAATGCTTACTCAGGAACAGGACGTAGAATTAGAAAACGAGAGAAGAAAAAACGATTTGGAAAAACCAGTGAAGAAGAAGAAGAAAGGTGATCAAAAAAGACACAGCAGAAAGCAAGAGATGAGAAGAAAAGAAAATGAATGAAGATTCCAAAAAATGTCACACATATTTCGCGTCGTTAGTCATGCTGTACAGCCACTCTGCAACTCACAAGCAGGAATCAGTTATTCTTACCTAAACGCATAAATCAACAGAAAGTTGCTGCATGTCGGCAATGTGAACTAATGGTTATAATCGCGAACGAAGAAAATGGAGAGGTGTGGAATGAAGATAGAAGAAAAAGAGCTTGATCTGAATGGAATATCTATACCACAAGATGAACAGATCTGTTCTTACCATTTATTCCATTAAGGATCATTTTGCTTCCCCGAGGGAAAAATGGATAAGCATAAAATTAAATTTGTACATTCATAAAATATTAATTTTTAATGATTCAACTAGAAATTCTTCACATTTTTTTTTACTTTAATACAGGGTTATTCATCTGATATACACTGTGTGCATCAATTGATATGCACACAAAATAGCCTTAGACGAAATAAATAAATAATTTTCTGCCTAATTAATGTCTAACAATTTTTTTGGTTATTTCAATTATATATTTTTTTTAATAATAAGGTTATGACTATTTTAAAGTGATTTCAGCATTGTTTAAAAATAATAATTTTTTTACAATTAAATGCAGTGTTTTTTCAGGGGTTAAGAGCAGTGAGGGGGTTTCTGTGACGATGTGTGACAAGGGGGAGGGTGTGTCAATCGGCAATCGACGATGACGTCAGTATTGACGGACCACAAATGTGACAGTTTAAGTCGGAAGAACAAAATTAAGAAATTCAAATATTAATTATTATGATATTAATTTTATAAGTTTATTATTATTATATATTATTCTTTATTCATTATTATTATTATTATTATGTATTATTATTATTATTATTATTATATATATCATAAGTATAATTAATGAACATAATAATAAATAAATTAATAGTATCACATTCTAAAAATTTATTTTTTCAGTCATAAATCGAATGAATTTCATTCCACAATCAACAGGTGCACTCGGAGAGATAATTTCAATGAGTTAGATAAAAGTAATTGAGATTTTTTTATTTAACCAATTATATTTTTAATATCAATAGAATAAAAACAATACTTTTTTTGATTTTTTTAGTTTTCTGTGCTAAAATAATAGATAAATTTAATAAATATTCATTAAAAGTCAATAAGAATTCTTACTAAGATAATTTCTAATATAATCACATTATAATTTATATAGTGAAACTCGCACTCAAATCTTCCAAACTCTCATTCAGTATCTAGATCTTTTTGTAGTATGAAGCAATCTTTTTCTAGAGTTTTCGTGTGACATTGATGTCTTGAATGTTTTTATTGCAATACACGCTTTTATCTCCTTCCAACATATTATAACTTGATTCTATTGAATATAGCTCGCACTTAAAATTCACTGTAATTAAATGCTCATAAATATGCTCATTTATGAAAGCGTGTTGAATTTTAGAATTTCATTTGTAAATATTTGATAAAATACTCTTTCTTTACTTCAAAGACTTTTATAAATATTTAAAAAAAACATAATTTGATTTAGTTTGACAGGTTCACTCGCATTATCAGATAGGAAAGAAAAACTATTTAGATTTTAAGTTGCTTATTCAATCAAATTTCAAAAAGTCACAAACCAAATAATTACTTTAATCTTTAAATTTATTTGTGGATTTATAAAAGAAAACCCAAATTAACAACTAATGATGCCATTGGTGCATGTGTTGACCACTTCACAAGCCTTTGGCACTCTACTTCTTTCTGATTGAATTTCTCTTTTTCTCCTAATATGAGAAAAAGAATCCAATCAAAAAGGAAGCAGAAAACATGAAAATTTGTTAATTTTTTTATTCGATTAATCAGGACCTTTTTTAAATTGAAATATTTCATTTTAGGAATAAACATTGCAGAAATAGCTTACTTAGTTATTTATATAATTATATTTTAATAATAATAATAGTAATAATAATATTAAACAAGTAGATGATAATATAAGCCTTTATATATTCAATAAAATGAATTAATTTTCGATTATAAAAATAATTCTTATCAATTTTTTATCAATTAATAATAACTTTAAATAACTATTATTGTGAGGTGTTTTCAGCTGAGAATTGAATATTTTAATGATTTATTAAAATAATTTTAAATGATAAATAATGGACATTTAAAATAAGTTTTAAAATAATTTTTAAATTTAAAAAGAGATTTCTTAAAAATATAAATTTTCAATAAATAAGTTTTAATAGTAAATAATCTTTAAATAAATAATTTTAAATATATAATATTTTAAAAAATTGTTTTGAAAATATTTATTCAAGGCTGAAAAATTGTTTGAAAATTATACAATATTTCAGTAAATAAATACTTGGAATTATGGCGTTATCTCTTGAACACAATTTAAAAAATATTGTAGAAGATGTTCTAGCAGCTTCTAATAATATAATTTATTAAAATGTAATTCAAATAAATAACTATTTAAGCCATTATCAACAGTGTTTATTTATAAGGTGAAATATTTCCACCTAAATTATGTCTTGATCACTCAAATACAAAAGTATTTCTCTCTGATTGAATTTTTCTACTCGCATAAAATGTTTTAAAAAATATACAAACCCAAGTAAATGTAAAATAATTTTTAAAATTAAACTGAAAATAAAATTTTATTTTCTAATATTAATTAAAAAAAGATTTTTAACAGTTACTAACAAAATTACACAATTAAAAATTTTAAACATAACCTTTTTAAAAAACTAAAAAATCTTTACATTTTAACATAAATCGTCTTCATTAAGGTCATTTAAAACAAAACATGCATATATTTAATATCATAATATTTTAAAACACAAGTATTCACATTTTTGTCTATTTTAAATTTAATACTTTTTTTATTTGTATTTTTTAACATTTTTGATATTTAATATTTTTATATTTAAAATTTCATTGCATCCAAACAAACTTATTAGTGGCATACAGTTTGATTTGCGTATTATTATATTTGGATCTACACCACGTTTCAATTGATGAAAATAATTTATAATATTAAAAAAATCAATAAATTATTTTTTAAGATACTTACAAGCTCACCTGCTTATTTATTATAGGATTCCAGAAATTGTAGAGAAATTAATGAAACATTAAAAACTCTGTGAGAGAAATTTCTATAATAAATCGTATATACAAACAAGCGATATAATACACCATCGTAAATAAAGACACTGATTTTTATGAAAATATTTGTTAAAATTGTTAAAAAATCATTTAAACTAAGTTAAAAATTATATTATAAAACTTTGATAAAATGGTAAATTATGTGCATTTGGGATTGTAAATTTTTAAATTTTGATATTTATTTAATTATTTAAAAATTTAAAATAACTTACATTTTTTTTGAAATTATTTTGCAATTAAAATCCACAAAAATAATTTAAAATGTGGAATTTGTATACTAATCCTGCCAACACATGCAATAAAACATTTAGCAAATTCACATTCATGAAAATTGCAAATACAATTACAAACAATATTAAGTTATAAAACCACAGAAATGTATGTTAAAGAAATGTGGCGTCTAAAATTCCTATAACAAAAACACTCAAATTAGTGATCAATTTACCGATAATGGTAATTGAACTATTTTTTTAACAAAAGATTTTAAAATAATAAATTTTTTTTGAAATTAATATTTGTAAATAAATTTTCGAAGATTTTTTTATTTAATAATAATTAATTTATTAAATTCGTGTTTTCTTAAAATTTCATGTCTAGAAAAACGATGTCTAAATAGTTAACAATCAAAGACTTTTAAGAATATGTATATTTTAAATTTATAAATGAAATTAAAAATATTAATGTTTATGACCAATAAACGTAAATTAATTATTTGTCTGTTATTTGTGACAATCTAACACACAACATAAGAATGTTATACACCAAACGCCACTGAGAACCGTTTCCTATAATATAACAAAAAAATCAATAATCTTACATTATAGAAACATACATACTTACTTTGATTTCACGCTAATGTTCTCATTTAGAGTGCAGTCAGGTACATAACGGAACCGGGTGTAATTTGATGTGCAAATCAATCAAATTATATCATTTTCAGAATCCCTCTCCTACAAAAAAGTGAATTTGTAAAAATTGAGCAGTGTTCTAAATGGAATATTTCGCTTTTGAACCATTTTTACGGAAGGAGTTTTTATTGAATAAAAATTCATAAATAATATAAATTTTTAAAATTTTTAAAATATAAAAATTAAATTTTGTAAGAACTTTATTAACAAAAAAAATTTAAATGAAAATTAGAAATGGATAATAAGAAAGGCTTAACTATTATTTATTAATAATGATTTATTGAATTTATAATTAATAAAACATATAATTTATCCCTTAACATGAAACGAAAAAATATATCTAACGGTCGAAGTTCGATTGAAAAAGAAATGAAAGAAACCATCACATTTACTTATTAATGAAAACCAAGATGTAAATCAAGTTTATAAAAGAAGAAAAAGAAGTGGAGTATGGAAGCATTTTATCGTGACAGGTACAAACACTTCAAATTATAATCAATGCCAAAAAGGTTTCCAACTAGCAATCAAACAAGTGGGCTGAGATATAATATTATATCGAAACCTAAGATTATGTTAGATAAAATGACTAAAAATGAATAAGCCGATGATCAATTATATAAGATGATTATCAAAGATGATCTTCCAACATCATTTTTGGAATTAAAGATTTTTAAGAATATGTACAATTATTTCAAATTAGAAATGCATGAAAATATGAATAAAGTGGAATATATGAGCTTTACAACCGATACATGGACATCAGTTAACAATAATAAATTTGTTAATTTATTAATAATAATTCTTTATTATTATTCCTTCCCCATATAAAAATACATCAAATAAACAAATATTTATATTAAAAATAAAAAATCACTTCATTTAAACCAGGAGGAATTTGAGTTGATTCTGTTATAAATAAAAAATTATTCCTCTTATTAAATTTTTATAAAAAATTACTATAAAACAATCAATTTAAATTAAAAACAGTTTATACAAAAACTAAAATTGTATTTATATATAGTCAAGGTCTTTAATAAAAACAATGTCAGCGGAAAAGAAATCAGTGGTGAAATTTGAAAAAAAGTTCTTAAAAAACTAAAAGTTGAAAATATCATTTTACTACATTAGACTTTACATGGAATGCAGAAACTGTATTATAAACGTAATCTAAAAACGTAAGGTCGATCGCTATTCGTTAAGAAGTTAAAATAATAACGCCTGATTTAAACAAATAAATAAAAACAAATTACTTCATTTAAACAAAAAATTTAAATAAAAAATAAATATTATACTCCTTCAATTAAAAGTTTGTCAAGCCAAATATTTCATGAAACAAACTGTCCAAGTTACAATTATAACTTGGGGGAAAAATAAAAAACCCGATTGCTCTCAAATCAATTAATAATAGCTATAGAAAATAAATTATAATTTTAACATATTAAGAATGCAATGATCTATGAGTGAAACGGCAGAAATAAATTCCTGTTTTGTTTTGATTTTCTGTAATTATATAAAATTTAGCAATGATATTGACGCAATGAATGATCCCGTTGAAAGGGCGATCAGCCCAGTGAAACCAAATAATGAGCCGTCTAACGATGAGCAATGGAATAATGAATATTTTGAGAATTTCACAAGTTCCACATCGAGTATTGCCACTTATTCCAAGCGAACTAGAGCTACAAATGAAGCTCAGCCAAATTATGCAATCGAAGATTCCACAATCGTCACGGAGAGTATTGAGAACGGAATGGACAATGAAATGAACATGAATAACCCTTTCACCAATCAATTGAGCCTTGACACCGTCCATGATATCAGTTTTGATAACAGCAATCTCGACATGTATTAATATATCGTTAGGAATTTATTTATAGGCGCCTTTTCACCATTACAGATCCGTTTTTATCAATTATCTATCAAATTAATTATCTATGATTTCATTTGTATGATAATGATTTGTTATCATATTTTTATCAAATTAATTGCAATTCAAATTCAATCAAGCCTCGAATTTCTAATAAAATTCTATTTTTATTCATATTCAACATGATTATTAAATTTATTAAATTTATTATTTGACAAATAATACAAACCCAATTCATTATATATTATTTGATAATAATTTATTGTCGATTATTCTCTTTTTATCATTTTATCATTATTTTTGCAATTGATCGATTTTTGTGAGGGTTTCAAATGTGAAAACATAAAAACATAGAAAACGGTAAAAAATTTTAAAAATAATTAATTAATTAATTTAATTATTTTAATAAATTACTAAGTTTCATTTTTTCACATTATTTATAATTAACATAATATTAATAGTTACAATATAAAATATAAAAACAGTTTGCCGTTTTTGAAGTACCAATATTATTGCAGCTCCCTATTTGAATTAAAGTCTGGAGTAATTTAAGTAAAGGGTATATAAAAACTCAATTGGTAGCAAATCGTATTCTCCCTATAGACTTCAATGATTTATGTTCAGGCACTTCAGGTGTTAACTTCATTAATAATGAGTTGTTCATAATTACTGCCATGTCATTTGTAGGGGCTAAAATCTCCTTATCATTCAACATTGAATTTCTTAAATTCCGGGTTAATTCTCTCAGTTAAATTATTGAAATATCTAGTTTCCTATCATAGTTCGAACGTAAAATTAATTTTTCCGTCCTCTTCAAATGACACATCTCCATCCGTAATAAAACTAAATAATTCAGAAAACTTGTTTACCTGAATATCTGCTTTGATACATTCCTTCATAACATTTACCCAAGTCGATTTTGCTTTTGTTTATCGTCAAATCGCGTTGAAAATTTACATATTTTTTGGGGTATAAACTTTTGTACTTTTATTAAATAGTAATTAAAATATAATTAGATCTACTTACGGTGTTAAAACATAGGCGCAGGTATACAACTAAAATGAAATAATGAAATCTCACAGCTATCTTAATTCGAAGAATTTTATACGTTGATCCAAGGCTGTTGAGAGCCAGGCGGGGCCCCCGATGCAATTCGTCAGTACGGGCTCCCTTTTCAATTACAAACTGATATATTTTTTAAAAAACATTTGTTTTAGTTATCCTATTTATTACTTATGAAATTCCATGATACATACAAACTTAAATTATCACAAACTTAAATTTTTTAAATTATTTAATTATATAAAAATTCCAAATATGATTATATCGCGTGCCCGATGATTTGAATCGCCTGCATCGCCCTTTTATCAGTGATGCGTTAATGACAGGGAATTAAATATTTTCATAAACAATAATCCATGAAAATAATTGAGAATGGGCAATCAAAAAAACTATACGCGTTTGTAACGTAAAATTTACCATTTACAAGAAAATAATTGTACTTTATATCGAGATATCGAAAAAATCTCTTTAGTTTGCAGCTTTGGCATCAAAGGTATGCGGCCCAGTAAATTTTCAACTATCTAGCCGTATCTGTTTAGACTATGCGAATAGCGAAAAGTTGGCAAACAAACCCATCCACAAACATATTTAGAGTTTTATATATAAGATATTAAATTTTAATTTTAAAAATTATTTATAAAAAAAATAAATACAAAAATAAAAAAAAATATGAAATTACATGCAAAAGCTGATTTTAATTTTAGTGATGTCTCAGTTTGGTTTTATTAAAATTAATATTTTTTATTAGTTTTGTTGGGCCAGTCACAAAATTAACAATATTTGAAATCTAAAAAAACTAACCGTAAAATCATAGTTTTTAAAACTCTCTCTATGTCTCATTCTTTTACATTCTCTCCGAATTAAAATTTCAATATGCGTGCTTGATGCTATGAAATTTTTAATATCACACAAAAGCACCTTGTTAAGAAATTACTTTGAAAAGTACATTTTATTAATATTTTGAGAGTAATTTTGAAAATATTATTAAAATAGAAAATATTTTAAAAAGTTAATTTTAGTTCTTTCGATCAATCTGAAATTTTGAAAGAAAGCATTGTCCTCGATGACAAATCTATCTGCCAAATTTCAGCTCTATCCGATTACAGAAAGTGGTTTAATTTGCTGCCGCAAGATTTGTGTGACTCATACAAACATTCAAATATACATATTAATACAGAGTTTAAAAAATAACTTTTATCTAATCACAAATTGAAGAATTTGTTCAATTAGCACAGTGTCGTGGCACAATTTCGCGCTCTCAGTACAGTGGTAAATATTAATTTTTGTGTTGGTATTTCTTCAATCGTAACCAATGGAAACATCTAAACCAAATGTCAGATTCAAAGAAGCAATTCTCATTATAAACAGACGGCCAAAAATCAACACTAAAGAAATCAAAGAAATCATCAATTTGATCTGTTGTCATTGACCTTAAGAATAACTGATAATATATAAAAAATATTAAAAAAAAAATTAAAGACAGTAATAATTAAAATAATTTAGAAATTTTGGGTAATATGCTTACAAAAGATAGGAATTAAAAATCAAAATTGACACATTTATTAAAATATTTAAATCGCGTACATAAATAGTTATTGGAAGCTTTGTTTTATAAATATTTTAAAATATTTTATTAAAATAGGCTTCTAGGGGCTAATTATAGAAGCTTTAAAAATTTTAAATTTTAGTTGGTATTTCATTTTGAATTTTAAATGATATTATTCGGGAAGAAGATTGCTAAATTCCAGGAGAATGACAAGGACTATCATAGTCGAAAATTATTTCATTAAATACATTTTCCTTTTATTTAAACATTTAAAAAGAATTGCCTAATATTCACAAAATAGTTATATTTTCATATTGATTTTTGTGTTTATCTCCAAGTTTGTAAATTATTGAGCTAAATAAAGTTTCCTCAATTGATAATCACCGTTGAAAAAGAAATGTTTACTATTTTTCTCTTGATTTTATCTACAATTCTTGATTAGTAAGATTGAATTCATTAGAGGTTTTGACATTAAATTCTAAATACATTTTTGCCATTATATTTCTTAATAATAAGTACTGATAGAAAATTAGTTAAGAAAGAAGAGAAAGATGTTACAAATTTCTGAAATCTATAAAAAAATAGTTAATTAGCTACTTATAAACAGTAGATAGTAATAAAATATTTTATAATTAATATTATTTATAAACATCCACTAATATTAACAAAGTCATTTCTTGACTTAAACTTTTCAATTAGACATTAAAAATAAGGGAAAATGGATAAAATGACAACCAAAAATTTTTTATTGCCAAAATGACATCCATTTTTCAAATAATGGAAAAAATGACATCCAAAAGTTTTTAATTGCCAAAATGGCATCCATTTTTCAAATAATGGAAAAAATAACATCGAAAATTTTTCTTGTTAAAACAGCACCATTTGTTCAATATAAAGAAAAATAGCAATGAAGTTTATTTTTTAATAATTAAGAATATGTTAAATAAAAATATTTGGAGTTTTGTTTAAAAAAATTGACACTATTTACCGTTATTCATTGCTTCATTGCTATTTTTCAAGTTATTGAACAAATGGTGCTGTTTTAACAAGAAAAATTTTCGATGTTATTTTTTTCATTATTTGAAAAATTGGATGTTATTTTGGCAATTAAAAATTTTTGGATGTCATTTTTTCCATTTTTGAAAAATTGGGTGTTATTTTTTCTATTATTCCTAAAAATAATGCAGTTTATAGTCATTTATTGTTGAATTCAATGTTTTATGATATTGTCGCTTTAATTCAGTGATTCTCAATCACTGTGGCGCGAAACTTTAAATTTATAATATATTTATTAGAGGCATTATTATTAACTTGTAATTAATCCTTAATAAACGTTTTGTTATTTTTTTAGTATATATTATTTTCGCACATTTAACATTTTTATCATAAACTATTTTACGCAATGTGTTATAGGTAAGTAAATAATTTTTAAACTTATCGTTTTCTTTGTAGGCTCCAAAATTTTGAAATTGTTAAAAGGGCCGCAACAAAAAAAATGTTGAGAATCACTTCTTTAATTATTAATAATAGATGGGAAATGTGTAAAGCTAAATTTATTGAGTAGAACGTTCCAATAGATGTATTTCTCTCAATTTTTGGTCGAGCAAGACATCAAGATGTTATAAATTATATGAGTCAAAAAGATACCTCTGTTGGTGATGGGCTTAGTCTAAGAAATGTATTGTGACTTTGAATTAGGCACGACATTGTTACAAACTGGTATGATATGAGAAAGATCTGGCATCATACCTATTGTGATTCAACATTAAATAATAAGTCAAATTCATTTTTCAGTATGTTCCTTTAAAATCACATTAAAACAAATTTTAAAACGTCATAAAACCAATACCTATTGTATTGATATTTAAATAAGCAATTTATAACATTCTTCTCCATCAAGTTTGAAACGCCTTCGGGAATTAGAACACTGAGTTTAATTGATCCACTTAGAGAGATTCGCAAGTAATAAGTTTGAAAAATTTTGAGTGCTTTTCCAGAACTTGATAAGGACCGTAATATTTGCAATAGGTATTGCTTCCATCCAAGATGTTTGTCTATTTATTATGGTTAGTAAATAATTTTTACTTTATACTTTTGGTAAAGACCAAACGATGTCTATATATGAATGGCTGCCACTGGGATGAGGTTGAATTTGGGAGTTTACATGCCTATATATTTTTGTTCGAGCGCTCTCTTCACACTCTCGGTACCATTTTTGTATATCTTTTGCCATTTTATGCCACATATGATCTTTGTAAAAGGTATTTTGCACGCTTAACACCAGTATGAACAAGCTTATGTATTATCTTGAAGGTGGTTATTCTTAAAGATGTTGGAACTACTAACTTATTTTTATCCATTATTACCATTTCACCCGTGTGACTCATTTCCTTTTTTTATAGCTGAATTATTTCTTCGACTGGCCATGGAAAACTATTTTTTACATTAAGTATTATTGATCTGGAAATAGTATCAGCCACAATACTTTTTTGGTCAGGCATTTAAAGAGCATTGAAGAGCTGATATAAATTTTAGCTGTCTCTATTGAATGTATCTATTGAAAAAAGTTTGCTATCCGTATAAATTTTGAACTTATACAGCGGTGTCATTAAAGATGTGATATTTTCAAAAATCTGTGATAAAAGTTCAAAAAATTGACACTTATCGCGATTCAATTTTAAGCCAACTGCATCTAGGATTTTAGTGATTATTCAAATGGGCTCAGCCTATTCATAGACATTTCTAAGTGCCAATATGATTGTTATCACGCTTCAATATCACAACTTAAATGTATTATTAAAGCCATAATTTGATCATTGTCCGAATTTAAAATTTTTTTAAATTACGTAACAAAGACATATTACATAACAAAGACATATTACGTAACAAGGACATGTTACGTAACAAAGACATATTGCATAACAAGGGAAAAATTAGAACAAAGACACATGACTCATCATAATTTTTAAATATATTACGTTTCGGTATTTTAAAATTTAAATTTATTTTAAAAGCTTATTTTGACGGTTAAGTTGACAAAATAAAATTATTGCACATACTTTGTATTATTATTATTTGTCTATCAGACAAGATATTCTGATCCCCTATGGTCACAAAGGTCACAAAGGTACACACAATGTATAAAAAATATTATTAGTGTCCACACATGCAACAAGTTATTATTATTATTATTATTATTATTATTATTATTATTATTATTATTATTATTATTATTATTATTATTATTATTATTATTATTATTATTATTATTATTATTATTATTATTATTATTATTATTATATATAGTCCGAGTCTATCCGACAAGATATTCTGTCCACCTATGGGTAATGGTCACAAAGGTAAAGGTTACTAATGTACTGCTCGCAAAGGTACTGTTAAAAATATCTAAGACAAAACTTTAACAAAGAAATTCTAAATATTATACTTTAAATATACACTAAAATTTATTAACACATTGGTAAATGTTAAAAAGGTAAATTTTACTAATGCACTGCTCGCAAAGGTACTGTTAAAAATATTCAAGACAAAACTTTAACATTTTATTACACACAATGTATAAAAAATATTTCACAAAGGTACTGAAGACAATATTGAAGACAATACATTTATTAAATAATTTAACCACATCATCGAAAACAATCATGTCCAAAATAATTATCATCTGCTGGATCATGGAAATCATCTGGATCATCTGCTGAGATAGCTTCCGTTGAATCTATAAATATATCGGTGTCACCGCCCCTATAATAGCCATATGCCAAACTTTGATTTTTATCCACTCAATTTCGCTTATCATCTCTACATGTCAAGGCTCTTTTATTATTTTTAATACTAAAAAGTTGGTGATTTTTTGATGTTATTCTAAACTGAGGGACTGTGTATATTTTATCGTTTAAATAACAATCTAGATACGTCTGATGTTTTAGTCCAGTATCTTTCATACTTATCCCCTTAGCCTTCATACTTTCCTCATCACCCATCAAACTGTAACATTTAGGTCTCAAGAACACCCAATCATTATATAATAACCCTTTATTCTCGTCTTTGAATTTACCAATGACAGAATCAAGGTTCCTACTATATAAAGGATGATTTGGGTCATTATTCGAAATATCTAATAATTGATCTCTAATCATCGCAGGTAAAAGAATGTCAAGACTACAATGTTTAATTTCCAAGAAGAAGGAATCTGTGTCCCCAGCAACGATATTAATTTCGCAGTTGAATTCGTCGCGATATTTTTGCAACTCTTCATACTGCAGCTGGTACATCCTGAGTTTGGATAAATCTAGTAAAGTTTGACCAATGTAACTAGGTCTATTCAAACACACTATGTCCTTCCTCAATAAAACCGAAATCAAGTCATCATCGATTTTCGTGGATTTACGAAAAGTCTGTTTCGAACAGAATGTTAATAATTTCTGTGAAGAATTACACAGACGTAAATTAATACGTTTTTAAAGATTTTCAACAGTCTTGCCGTAAAGACTGTCGTTTAATAATTTATAAAAATTTATATCGAGTTTATTTGTCGACGCTGCTCGTAACGCCGTATTTGTGTTAATACAATTTTTGAAAATTTTATCTTGTTTAAATTTAATTACTCTATGTGTTTTTGATATTTTAACACCTAATTTAATAAATATTTGTAGATGCCTCCAATGAAGAACGTAGTTCCTCTTGGGGCTGTGTGTAAGCAACAGCTTCTCTATTTTCGAACCCGGTACACACATCTTTTCAGCGGCAACGGGAAGATCGTTCAGTTTGTCGTGAATTGACGTCGGTATTTCTAAATCCACTTCTATGGTATAACCATAATCAAGCAGATCTAAATCTACCGTTGTGCATTCAACAATTATATTATTTAATAAATTATCATCAGTAACCCATTCAAAGTCACTGCAAGGTAATGGTTGACTTAAATCCCAACCGTATAAATTATTTATATCTATGTAAAGCAAAGCGGTATCCGGGTCTGTTTTTACATAGTGTTTATTTACAAAAGTTATTCCTCCACGGATACCGCCCTCGAAAAAGTTATACATCTCCATATCGGTGAGGAGCTCAATTGGAGAGTTTAAAGTTAATAAGGCTGAATTCCAAGACATACCTGGAATCCCTAAGAAATTTATTGGCTCTAGTCGGTTATGAGCAATGGACTTAGTTCTAAATTGCTGGAAAAAATCGGCTAAAAGGAAAACATCAAGTTTTAAATAAACCATCATGTAATCAAAAAGTGAAGTACATGAAGTTTCAACCCAAATTCTCTGAGCTGTCTCATATTCAGCGGGAGTCACATCTTTCCAAATAGGAGGTAACTGATGAGTGTTATGCAAAACCTCTAATGAAGTTGCGGCATCATAAGGAAAAATTACCTTTGCAGTTATTATTGTACCCTGAAATTCTGATTCGGTCAAGGGTAAAGATGATAAAGTTTTGACAGCATTATTTAAAGACTCGCTGACAAATTGATAAGAGTCTATAAATTTAACAGTTAATGAGTCAATCCTAACAAAAAGACTAAGGAATTTCTCGCTGGTTAAAGGAATACAACTAATATTCCATGAATGATATTTTGAAAGGCCAAATTTCAAGATATGATGCAGATCATAACCCTTTAAATTATGAAATACTACAGGAAGGGTATGTCTAATTTACCTCGACAGATTACAAGTTGTACAAGCGGCACCAAGATATAGACCGGTAAAATGATCATGGTCCCTAACTGGACTAACTAAAGGCTTATTACACAAATAACATGATGTGCTGTTTTCAAACATTAATTGTTGCTCATCTGTAATTATCATTTTCTTTTGATAATTTTTATAATAATAAGGAGTTACAATATATTTCCCTATCATTTCAATTTCAGTAAGAAATTGATCGACACAATCTAAACCGGTGAACGACTTATAAATTTTTACGCCCGTAAAATTATTAATAAAAAGCATACCGGCAGAAATAAGCAGATGACGTTGAAAGTAGCGAGTGTCTTTAGGTAAGATAGCCTCAAAGTCGGCGTAAATAACAAAGGGAGGAGTGACTGTTTTACTCCAATCAGTAAATTCTAAATATTTATTTTTAGGCAATGTGTACAAGGTAGTACTAAGCTGATTTTTATCACAAAGACCCTTATGTCTATTAAAAGCGTCATCATTCCTAAAACCGTTTAAACACCTAGGGCACCACTGACTACAAATCCTAACAGGAGTGATTGAACTATTCCTACAATTAAGGAATCTATTTAGGTCTGTGATTCCAAGATAATGATAATTATCATTCTTTTCAATTAATAATAAATTGATAGGTATGGCTCCTACTACCTTACTCCTGTATATTATATCAATAAAGGGATGTTTCATAACTGCATCTTCATCGGAAATGTCTATCAAAGCCTTTTCGTTGTAAGTAAGAACATTAATACTATAACCTGGATTTTGTTGTTCAAATTTATTTATATTTGATAGTTTCATCGGCATATCATTAGGATCAAATTTAATATCAGAAAGATTGTAGGAATTTGGGCGATTTCTATATTGCCTATTTATACTGTCATATTTAATAATTGACAAGAAACTATACAAAAAGCAGAAGTGGTCATTATTAACTACATCAATGAGACAGCTTAAGTTTCTTAAAGATTTTGGGGTTTCAATAAAACTTTAGCCACTTAACCGACTTATTTCAGCAAGTATAGTCAGAACAAAGCTTATGTATTCGATTTATTGATAGTCCAATTACTACCTTTCTCATTTATTTTAATTATTTTTTCATTTAAACGAGCAATACCTTCGTCAATGAATGTATCGCTCCAAACTCGTGCGGAATTCGAGATTACAAATGATTGTAACTCATCATCTTTTATAAATTGCACCTTTAGACAAAATTGAATTTTACATGATTCTAATTTATTTACATATAAATTTAATTTATTTATTAAAATGTCTGGTACAGAGACCGTTTTTAAATCTAAAGACGAAACGTTCATTTTTAATATAATATGATTATTATTTAAATCACTGGTGACATCTACGACACCAAAACCTATTTGATTAATATAATAATAATAATAATTATTATTATTACCATTATTATAATAAATATTACTATTACTACTACTACTATTATTATTATTAACAATTTCATCCTCACTTATGCTGATTATTTCATCATCATCACTTATTGTGATTACATCAATAACTTTAGATTTTTTACTTGGTATTAAATTTATTTTTTCATTATTTTTTCTTTTATTCATATTAATTAGATTATTTATTTGATCATTTAATTTATTTACTTGATCTTTTAAATTATTTATTTCGTTTATATCATTATTATTATTGGTGTTATTAGTATTATTATTATTATTGTTGTTGATATTATTATTGTTGTTGTTGATATTATTATTGTTAACAAACGATTCATATAAGCTATAGCAAAGAGATTTCTTAGAAGGTTTAAATTGTTGGAGATGGAGTATACGCTTATTATAAAATTCCTTATATGTTATAACTTCAATAACCTCACATTTAGGGCATAGGATGTAGGTATGACTATAATATCTTTCCATTATATCATCGCAGTCATTATGATATTGACTATTACAAAAGTTTTGATATTTCAAACCTATGAAAATATTTTTATCATAAAATGTTTAAAAAATATTAAGATAATTTTAATAATCATTTTCAAAATTTAAGATATTTTTCCTAAGATATTCAAAATTGTCTTTAAAATAGTATCTTATAAAAAATATTATAAAGTATATAATTTAATTCGTTTTCATAAATAATTTAATTCGTTTTCATAAATAAATATTTCATTTTCTAAAATAGATTTTATTTTCATAAATAATTAAAATAAATTATGATTCCAAATAATATACAAAAGTTATTGTAATGTTCTTTTCATAATCTTCTTTTCCTAATCATCATTTTCTCACGAAAAAATAAATACATATTTATAAAATTATTCTTTTAAATATTATCTTATAAAAAATAAATAATTTAATTCGTTTTCATAAATAAATAATTCATTTTCTAAAATAGATTTTGTTTTCATAAATAATTAAAATAAATTAAGATTCCAAATAATATACAAAAGTTATTAATTATAATGTTCAAAATCATCATATTTAATGAATCTTCTTATCATAAGCTTCTTTATAATCTTCTTTTAATTATTATTATTATTATTATTATTATTATTATTATTATTATTATTATTATTATTATTATTATTATTATTTAAAAACTTAAAAACCTCAAAAACTTATAACAATAAATAAATACTTACATTTTCGTCCTTTCGAAAGAAATTTTCCAGCATCAGAACCAGCAGAAGTATTTATTACATTTCCATCTAAAAGCATAATAAAAATAATAATGATAATAATAGTAAACTATCACAATTTATTCTATTCATGTCTACAGCTTGTCCGTCGATATTCATATTAATTTATTCATATATATTCATATTAAAAATAATAAAATAATAAATTTACCATTAATTCCTCCAACGATCTTTCCGTCAACTCTTTGAATATTGTTGTTCATGTTGTTGTTAATTATTGTTAATAGTTATTTTTAAAAGTGATGAAAAAATGAAAGTGTAGACTATATAAGAGAGATATTACAGGTTTATTAACCGACCAATGAAAATAGAATAGGATAGCAAAGATACTACATGTTTGTTTATACAAAACCATGACGAAATAATGACCTTACTTGTCTTTATTACTCAGTGCTTTGTTACTTTGCACTGTGCATGCACTGAACATGTAATAGTATTACATAATAATTTTTAAACATAAAATTTAACATATAATATTTTAAACATAAAATAATAATATTTAACAAATAATAATAATATTTTAAAAAATTAATTAAAATAGTCAACAAATAAAAATCATACAGTATAAATTTATTAACCATCAAATTTTTTATACAACAACCATGCCAAACAGTGTTGACCACATGTTTGAGTCAATGGATTTTGAAACATAGTTTTATTATATACAATAGGTTTCCCAATTGTTTGAAGTTTTGATATCAACAAAGCAGGATAATAGACACCCATAGAATCGAATACGAATATATTACTAGGTTTCATATATATAGCTATCCAATGTTCTCCACCAAGATGAGACGAATGAGTATTGACGATTATGGCTTGATTATTGCTCAAATAAGGAATTTTATCGAGAGGAAAAACACCTACAAATTCATTTCCTAATATTTGTTTTCCAATTCGATTAACCTGAACAGAACTACTTTAATAAAATTAAACAGTATAAAAACAACTTACTCCATGACAACTTTTTGTGTTTCTGTATATATTTATACTAGCACGGTTCTATTTGCAGTAATTTGAACTTCATTTTCAAATACTCCATATATTATAACATGTACCGGTTCTGTAATGGCCTTTGCAAATTTAATATCCAGTCGTAAATTCCCGTTTTGTGGTAGTTGACTCTGATTTAAATTAAAATCGGGAGCTAAAAAAAATGTGAAAAATGGATATTTTGATTTAAATTCTTCAAGAGTTATTCCACAACTCAAGTTTTTATCTAAATAACCCAGATTTCTAACAATACTTTGCATATATGTCGCACAGTAATTATCGCTTTCGAAATCTTGAGTATATGTTTCTCTATAATCAGTATTTTTCGACAAAGTCAATGAAGTAACACCAAAATATTTGAAAATTGAGCTGGAAGCAGTATAAGACCCATTATATTGCGTTTCACTTTGAAATGTTACCAGAATAAAATTAGGCATTCTTCTGTCACCAAATATTTGTTCTTTATAGAATGATGAAGCACCTTTAGCAATAGCAAATTGTACAATTTCCTTTGTTTTTAAAGGAAAATTTGCATGTTTTGAATTAAGACCCAATTGATGACCAGCTAATACTGACGGGTCTACTCGAACTTTTCTCACCAATAATTTTGCATCAACTAATTGGCATATTGGTGCACCAGTTGCACTAGTAAGAGATAATGCAGAATCGGACCTTTTCAATCTAATGTGTACATTAACTCCTGGTAGTAAATATTTCGGTTGATCCATAAAATCGAGTTGTAATGATGAGCACATAGTGAATGATTTTGAGCCTTTAACCCACTTTTTTCTTTCATCATCTGTTGCTGCATAACCCATAGGCGTAAGACAGGTATTTTTAGTATCAGAATTGTAATTTAAAATAGTTTCTATCAAAGCCTTGTAAATGAATGTATTATTTCCGCCCTCAATCTTGATATTATTAAATCCCAACACTGCATCTTTAAACAGAGTATGAAACAGGAAATTGTTTGGTAATACATCCGCATTGGCATCCAAAACCTTTCTATCTTTATCTACAACCTTGATCTGAACAGTCAATAAAGTATCGTTCAAATCTAAATATTCAGTTTGCAAACCATTAATATAAAACTCGATATCATTTCTACTATCAGTAATTGAATTCATAGGAAAAACTTCCTCAAAGGTCCCAAATTCTATTACAGCCTGGGGCGATGGTCTATCAAATATACATAATTCGGATTTACCACAAATCATTTTGCAAATATAGTTCCATGTCCTTTCATTCGTTTGTTTATACGCGATATTCCATGTCCGTTATGTTTTGGAGCTGGGGCTGGGGATGGAGGCGTATCTTTTTGAAACATACCAGCAACTCCAGGTAGAACCTTCCCTAACTCAGCTAAAGCATTTGTTTTTAGGGATGGTAATATTTTCTGTTCATTCATAATCACGTCTTTAGCAGTTTTCATGCCAAAACTATCAATACGTTTAAGAATAGGAAGTGCAAATCTCCCTATTGTTTTTAACCAACCTGATCCGTACTGTTTACCAATAAAATATGGTAATTCACCGCCAGATTGGCTATCACTATACATACTAATAATATCAGAATTAGCCATCTACTTTACGAAAATGTAGTGTCAAATGAGTTTTTGAGTCTTTTGGGAAGTTTATAAGTTTTCCACTATCGTCACGAATATTTATTTCTATATTGTTTATACATGAGCTTGCAATTGGTAAATACATGGGATTATCGATATTTATATTGACAACTTCATCGTGTTCATATTTTCCAATCCACACCGATTTCAATAGAGGAACACTGGAATCACCAACAATTATAGGCTCAATAATATTAGTATATATGAACATTTGTTGATGGTGTTCAAGTATTCTAGGTTTACGTATACCAGCTTCTCTAATCCAAGTGTATTTGTCAAATTTTTATCAAATGTAACTTCGCAAATGTCATCATTCAAACTGAAGGTAAATAACAAATCTTTCACAATGTCCAAACTTTTAAATATGTGTGAACAATTGTACTTTAAATATTTAAGTAACACATCAAGTTTATCAATATATAATTCGTCAGCAAAGGTGAATGATTCTTCAACTTCATTATTATACGACACTGATATTTTGATTTCTTCTTTCATTACACTGTTTGCTTCAAATAGATCAAAGCGTAATAAGTATTCTGTTTCCAAAACTTCATTTTTCAACTTATTGCAACCAAATCGTTTGGCATCTTCAATATATTCGAATGTTATTGTAAATGGTTTAAAATCACAACTGATATTTAATCCATCCTTGTAAAACATAGAGCAATGCGGATCTAATATTTGATTCGGAATATGATATGTTTTATCATAATTACTGATAATAAAGATACCACTACATGTTTTCATAGCATTCCTTTTGAAATCAATCTTACATTGACTATAAAATGGGAATGTATTGTACACGAATGTAAAATCTTGCAGTGCAACTTCCCAGTCACCATTTAAAGAAATCGGATTCTGGAGATTGACCATGAATTTACTGGCTTGATTATCTGGATGAATAAGCGCGCAACTATTGCTTGGTAAAATAGTATAAAAATTCACTTTACTATGTCCTTTTCTGATATCCATGATGGGTTTTCATAACCATGCCATTTGACATAGTATTGTTTATCCTTGCCGACCTTTTTAGTTTTCAATATCTTTTGAATTCTAAATACTTTTGGGGGAGGAATAACTTGTAATTCTTGCTCATAAAATTTTCCATGTACAATATTGTTATCATTGTCCTTGATGACATACATTACAGGACTCTGGCTAGTATTTATTTTTGAAATTACAAAGACTTCATCACTCCAATTTGTATCGAAATTTTTAATAAATAGTGATGCACCTACTTTATATTTCGGTTTTGTAATTTTTACAGGTTTTGTAGAATAGATTGTTTTTGAAGTGATATCAATCAGTCTTAATCCATTCAGTCCTCGATGTGATGAATGATTATAACTGGTTATTATTTTTGGTAAAACCAGTACCCATTTTTTATTACCTTGATGCACGAATAATTTCTTTAATCTATCTCTCAATGTTCTGTTAAATCTTTCAACATGAGCAGCTTTGTATTGAGAATGTACCGAGTAATGGTTTATTTTCAATTTATTAAGGATTTGCTTGACTTTACTGTTGTAGAATTCTTTACCTAAAATAATAATAATAATAATAATAATAATAATAATAATAATAATAATAATAATAATAATAATAATAATAATAATAATAATAATAATAATAATAATAATAATACCTAAATCCGTTTGCAAGTTATTAGGATATCCATCTTTAAATAAATCATTAACAGCTTTGGACATTTCATCTGCAGATTTTGCCTTGACGGGTATTGCTCGGGCAAACCGACTGAATACATCAATACATGTTAAAATATATTTATACCCATTGTTAATTTTCGAATAGGGTATCATCTTCATCAAATCCATTTGCCATAAATCATTTATGTCATATGTTTTATATACTCTTGTTGGGAATCGTTTCTGCATTGGTTTGTTCAAACTGTACGCAAGCTGGTCTGATAACCACTTCTGGATTTCCTTTTTCGAATTCGGAACTCTTTTCCTTAATTTTGCCACTCCACCAAAACCGACTTCGTCTTCTGGGTTCGTCCAAATCTTCTCCATTACAGCAAGAAGATTTAATATTAAATTTAATGTCTGGTAATGAAGGATTAGCACCCATTGTTTATGATCGACTTCCTATTATTCCACCTAATAATGATATCGCTAAAGATATCAATGCACCGATAAATCCCCCTTGTTGTTTATATATATTTTTTCTCATTTGTTGACGATTTTTATTATTTACTAATGATAGCAAAGGTTTCCTATTTTTACTCAATAATTGCTTTTTAGATTTACTGATTTTAATCTTGCCTTTGACTACTTTAAGTATAATATCGAGTAAATCATCGACAACATAATTTGGAAATGATTGCAAAATACTGTTTCTTTTCATACTTGGTGCCTTTAACAATGTGTTGAAAAATGGGAAACTCCGATGATTTTTAACAACTTTTACTTTCTTAGTGGTTTTACTTTTAGATTTAGGTTTAGGATTTTTCGAAATAAGATTCATTGCAGGAATATTTTCTGTAATAAGTTCTTTAGAATCTAGTTTAGATGGAGTATAACTAGTTGTTGGTGGAACTTTTGGTTGTTTTTTACTCGATATCCTTGTTTTTGAAAACATTATTTATGTGTTTTCAAATTTGTTTTGAACTTTGTCTATAAACCATGGCACCTTTTGGGTTGAAAATATCTGTTTTTACCCGTATATCATCAGGACATTGTTGTGTGAAATCGAGAAATATATACCCATGAGGTATTTTCGTAGCATCTTGAAATGCATTGATAAGAAAATTACGGTTATTAGGGTGTGCTTGTCGTCCAAGAAAATCAATGACAGTTGCATCTCTAGGATTCTTGAAAATAACTAAATATTGTACATTTAAATTACGTGTTCGATGTGCACCACCTTGATGAAATAGATTTTGTGTTATGAAAATAACTGTTACACCAACATGTCTGCTGATTTTTGTGAATAAATTATTAAAATCCTTTTCTTTATTGGCTTCTTGATACAAATCATCGATAATGATGACATCATCTTTCTTCAAACGACTTGACCAGTTTTTATCAAAACCCTTTACTATTTTCATGTTTTTCCGCTACCACTTGGACCAACGATTTGGTATACTGCATCATTTCGTAATTCCATTTTTTAAATTTAAACTATATAATTATTGTTTATATTGATAATTTAAATGAACTCCGTTTTAAAATAACTATATATATATATATATATATAACAGAGTTTTTATAATTATTTCATTAAAATGCTTTCAAATATAAATTACAGGGCAAAAGCTGATGTATCAAAAATGGTATTTCCAATGGGTAAACCACAACAACTTATCAATAGAAGTAAAAAATATCCAATAATATATTTCAAAACTGGTAAATGTAGAATTATGGGATGTAAGGAAATAATCAAAGCTAGTGAATATAATGTTTATGATTTAGAAATACAATCGATAACCGTAACTTCCGATATAGGTTTTTCTTGTAATTTAAATAAATTGGCTAAATTAATACCATGCTTTTACGAACCAGAATTATTTCCAGCTTTGAGATATATAAAATATAACCCTATGTGTGTAAATATATTCGCTAGCGGTAAGATAGTAAAACTGTCCTGCAGAAAGAACGATTTTGAAATGCAGAAAAGTGAGATTTCAGTACAAAAATGGTAAGTTGAGAATTATTAGATAATCAGAAAGTCTATTGAATGCTTCATAGAAATCTAAAGCATTCCTTGATTAATGAAGTGGATGAAATATTAATTTTAGTTTTTGTTTACGTTGTTTAGTTTACCACAATGGCAAGTTTGAAACATTCGCTGTACCGTTTTTTGTATGTGTTTCATGTAGTTTTTTCTTATTTAGAATTTTTTTGACTACTAATTAGTTATTTCACAATTTTAGCTATATTTTTAGGGATATTTTTACAAAAATATGATTAATGATACTGAAAAAATTTAATTGAAATTGTAAATTTAAAAATAGAAAATTTGAAGATGACAAATGTAATCTTCACCTAGTAATATCATTTCATTAACTTTCAATTGATTCAAATAAACAATAACAAATTAATCAGGAGGGCAAATTAAAATTAGATATTAAAATTCAGTTGATAATTTCATTTTCATTTTGTTCAAGAAATTTACAGAAAAAATTAGTAGATTTCTTGCTCAGTTTTTATGACGCAATTTTAATTAATTTTTCTTTCGAAATTTGCAATGTTTAAGTTATGAGAGAAAGTAAATTACTGTAGAAAGTGAATGAAGGAAAAATATCCATCAATGTCATTTAAGATTAATGAAACCATCAAAAATTAAAGAAAAATTCTTTATAATGATTTAATCAAAAGTAATAAGTTTATGATATAGTCAAGATTTTTTAAATATTGACATTATTGCTGAGAAAAATTATTAATAAACCTTTCGTGAGTAGCACATCGTGTGATCTTTGAAAAGTTGGCAGTTCTGTCAATAAGTTATGTATTATATAGCACCTGACTTTTTTTTGAAGTTAAGGTAACATACCAATTAGCTGTGAATTGCTTTGAACAGGTTCTCCACGAATGATTCTCCATGTTGATTAATTGTTAGTAAAAGTTGTTAAAGAAAACGATTATTTGACAAAATATAGTTAAGGAAATCAAGGTTTCATAAAGTTTATAAAGATGAAAGAACAAAAATTTAACCAAAACGACATGAAATAATTTTAAAATTATAAATAAAGTAAAATTTTGAAAATTGGTAAAAAAATTCAGTTTTTAATAAAATAATTTTTAACAAGAAATAGAATAACATATAGCGACTTTATTGGGTCCTATCATCTTCCGAAACAAATATTTAATTACAATGATAATACTTTCACAAACCTTTCCAAAACCAGCTAATTGCTGCTACTAGAATTCCATTACAAATTCAAAACCTATTTAAATTTTGATCTTACAATACAACTGCCTAATACAATGATTAGTGGGTTTTTGTATATTTTTGTTCATTAAATATATTTTGTTACAAACTGTGTTAATAACTATTAACCAATTCTACATTCATATAATATTCACACCAACTGTTCCAAGACAATTGCTTTACAGGGGACTCGGTTGGGCTCTACAGATCTCACATCATATTACGAATAATAATACAAATATCCTTTAACATACTAAAACTCTCATCACCAACGCAGCTATCTTTTTTACACATACTAATCATAACACCTTGATGTCTTAGTCGACCAACACTTGAGAGAAACATAGCTCTTAGAGTATTAACCTAAACAAACTCAGCTTTGCATTTTTCTGATCCATTATTAATAATTAAAGTGACAGCATATTTTTCCATTTTTGTAACCAAATATTTGAATAAAAAGAACGAAATTCCACGATACAAAAGTTCTATTATTCACCACAATTTGAATTTGAAAGCGAAGAAAAACAATTAAATTTTCGTTACCATATAATGATTGGATGCTTTATTCTTCTTTGCCATATTCTTTAATACGAAGTGCTTTAATCAAATGCATTTCTTTGGTAATATAATAGCTATCTCATTCTTTTACTTTACTTTTACCAGCAAACTTACGTTTAATTAATTTCTTAATTTCTTTTTCTGTACAAAATTTAAGAGCTCTGGCAATGCCATTAAAATATTTTTCAATGTCTTTGTATCCTATTTTTGTTTAAAAGGTTTAAGGTAC
>CAUHTR010004472.1:0-19331 GCA_959609185.1 Schmidtea polychroa | reverse complement strand
NTTAAGATTTATAAAATTATAAATTAGTCAAATAGCAACTTGCTAGTTGACATCCTCAAGTAGTGTGTTTATATCCCTAACGACCGCAAGCCGACAAACGTTTTTCATAGTTTTATCAGTATTTTTTTCCCCGTTTTATAGCCTTAAATCCATATTTTTTAAATCTTGCAAAATAAAGCAAAATAAAAAATATGCGTTTTTAAGGGTTTTTAGTGTTTTTTTATACGTTTTTTGGGGTAAAATGGGCATAAAAAAATGAAAACAGTGGGAGGCTTGTGGTCGTTAGGGATAGATCCCCACTACTATCCTCATCAAAATTTATCCTATCACTTGATTATTGTACAAACTTTAATTTTTAACCTCATTGAAAATAATTTTTTATTTAAAATTAAAAAACAAGTCAATAAAAATACATCCAATTATCAAGAAATTAATTAAATTTATCTTAGAACTAACTTTAAATTTTTAAATATTCTTTCAATAAACATGAAATTCACAAAATGATAGAAATTCATGAAAATGATAGATATCTACAAAAATTACGGATATTCACAAAAAAGTACGGAAATTCATGAAAATAATAGAAAATTACAAAAAATGATAGAAATTCACAAAAATGTTAGAAATTTACTTGAATATTTAATAAAACCATCAACTCTAAAAAATTATCAATACCTTAAACAACAAATTTGTCTAAATAATTTTTCAAATAAAAGCATTAAATACCTTTACGACTAATACCCATGCGACATGTTGAATGTGAGTAGTACCCTTGTGAGCAATACCCATAGGGGGACAGAATATTTTGTCGGATAAACTCAGAGTATATATTAATTAACTCATTCAAATTTATCATTGAATCAGTAAAATTATCATAAATTTCGATAAAAATTCTAAAGTGGTAAGCAATGTAAAATGAAAAGTGAAATATTCTTTAAACTTTGATAAAATTAGCATTGAAGAAGGTAAGAATCATTAAAGTGAGGAAATTATTCATTACTCGATGATAAATTCAAATGGGTGAAAATAATTGATAGAATAATTCATTAATGGATCATTGAATGGGCATAGATAAGATGAAGGTTGATAAGAATGGATGTATTGCATCTATTTTATAAAAATTATCACTTTAATAAAAAAAATCTTAAAAGAAATATTTGTGGGGAATAATTAATCAAAATCGATGTATTATAATTGATTAAATATCGGGGTGGGGGTTACAAAAGTTGAAAAATATGGACTTAAAACATCGACAAACACTAAATAAAATTGATCTTTAATCGAAGAAATTTATCGGGTGATTTTAATTAGTAATTAAATCGGTTGAATATTGGTAAAAATGATCATTTGAAGAAATATATTTTATTGAATGGATAAATTTAATCTTTCAATGGGACCTAGTCAGTTATATTGTACAGTAATAATTATTTTAAATTTCAAATAGTGATTTATTTTTAGAATAAAAATTTAATTATAACCAGTTTTATCATTAGATTTTATATTATTTAAGGGATTTTAAGAATCTTGTTAGTTTGAGGAGAATATATGATCTTTAACAAGTACTTATCGATAAGATACTAATCTTAAAAGATAGAGATATTTCAGGGAAAATGATTCTTTTTAGATGATTTTATTAGAGAATTCGCTTGAATATACCAATTATTGTCATTTAAATGAATTTACTGGTTTATTAGATGTTATCATTAGTTATCTAGTCTCTTTTGGAATTTAATGATAATTATTTTTATTGTAGATTGATGACTTTGATAATGGTAATGAATTTATACTGAATTCTTTGAATATTTTGAGCAATCAGTCAATCAATTTGAGTATATGTATTACTTTTAAAAAAAATAATTAAAATTAATTTTATTTCAATTAATTTATTCAATCTAAATCAATTATCTACTAGATCTTATCTTATTAATTTATTAACTTAGTTGATTCAACTTGAATGGTCAGTACTATTTTTTTTACTGGATGATTAATGACTAGAATTCTTTCTTGTCCATTAATTAAATTTTTATGATATTTATTTTGAATAATTTAAATTTTTACAATAATTTAATCAATTTTTACCTAGTTATTGATGTCTTGAGTTAAATTAATTTTTCATCCAATTTTTCAAGTGATGAGTATTTAAAGATCTTTTAAAGATCTATTTGTTAGTACATAGTTGTTGGTTGTAAGTAGTTGGTTGACTTTTTAGATTTTGATAAGAAGATAGTGTATGTGATGAAGAATATTTTGTATTTAATTGCTATTATTTTTATGTGTGGTTAGTTGATTGTTGGTACTTGCTATCTAGTTGTTGATATCTTGTATTTGGTAGTTGGTACAGTGTTGTTTACTGATTGTTATATAGTTGTAAGTTGATAATGTTTAGTACCTGGTTGTTGTCGGTTGTAAGTACTTGGTATCTAGTTGTTAGCTGGTTGTAGCTAGTTAATGGGTAGGTGGTGGTTGAGTGTTACCAATATCCTTACGACTAGTACCCTTACGAGTAGTACCTTTACGACTAATACCCTTACGACCAGTACCCTTAGGGGGTCAAAACATCCTGTCGGATAAACTCAGAGTATATATAATAAAACTGATCAACAATAAGTATTTATTGAATGCGATTTTTACTTTGCAATAATAAGTCAGTAGTAATCAATTAAAAGAAGAATGTTTTGTAAATTAGAATTCATTAGTCTTTCATTGTAATTTAAATTATTTTGAATTTCACGTGGTGATGAGTTGTCAATTATTTTTTGATGAAAATCAACATTTTTGTTAAATTTAGACATTTTGAAAAGGCTTTTCTACTGATTGTAATTAAACATATTTTTGAAGACAGATAAAAAATTAATTTAAAAAGCATTTCATAAAATACAGTGAAGAATATTTAGTAGTTAGTTGTAAGTATCTGGTTGTTTGAGAGTTAGTTAGTACGTGGTATCATGTTGAAAGTATTTGTTAGCATCTAGTTAAAAATATTTAGTAACCGATTGTTGGTAACTGTTTAATTATTATTATAATTATTATTATTATTTTTATTATTATTATTATTATTATTATTATTATTATTATTATTATTATTATTATTATTATTATTATTATTATTATTCCATTAAAATTTTCCATTTAAATTTTCATTATAAATTACATTTCTCAAAAAAGTTGGTGGTTATTCAATCTTTTGATAATAAATTTAAAAATCTTACTTTAATTTACTTATTTAGCTTTAATTTAAAATTTGAACCATTGGTTACTTAATTATTAAATTTTGAACCTTAATTTACTTATTTAAAATTTTTAACTTTAATTTACTTATCCTTAATTTACCTATTTATCCTTTATTACTTAATTTTACACCATAATTTACTAAACAACTAATTATAACCATTATTTTCATATTTAACTAATAATTTCATCTGGTTATTGATTAATTGACGAAGATTTGCATCTAAAATTAATATTGAAAATCCGAGAAATCTTTCATCTTAAATTGACTTTAACTTTAATATTTTAGATCATTGATTAGTTAATTTAAAAATTAAACATTAATTTACCTATTTAACCAATAATTTCATGTGGTCATCTAGTTATAAGTGTTTGGTATCTAGTTGACAGTGCTTAGTACTAGGTATCTTGTACTTGGTTGTTAGTACTTGGTTGATAATGCTTAGTACCTGGTTGATGTTGGTTGTAAGTACTGGGTAGGTGGTAGTTAGTTGTTAATATCTTGTTGTAGGTACTTGGTTGATAATGCTTAGTACCTGGTTGATGTTGGTTGTTAGTAGTTGGTACTTGGTAGCTAGTTGGTTGCATGTTTTTGGTTGTTAGTACTTGGTAGTTGGTAATTAATGCTTAGTACCTGGTTGTTGTCGGTTGTATGTACTTGGTAGGTGGTAGCTAGTTGGTTGTAGGTTGTTTTTGGTTGTTAGTACTTGGTACCTAGTTGGTTGGTTGTTTTTGGTTGTTAGTACTTAGTAGTTGGTTGTAGGTACTTAGTATCAGGTACTTAGTATCAGTTGTTAGTAACTAGTTGTAAGTACTTGGTATCTGGTAATTGGTTGTAAGTATCTTGTTGTTTGAGAGTTAGTTAGTACGTGGTAGCAGGTAACTGGTTGTAAGTAACTAGTTGTAGGTACTTAGTAGTTGGTAATTAAGGCTTAGTACCTGGTTGATGGTGGTTGTGAGTAGTTGGTAGGTGGTAGTTAGTTGTTAGCTGGTTGTTGTGGGTTGATAGTACTTAGTAGCTAGTTAATGGGTTGTTAGTAACTAGTTGTAGGTATCTGGTTGTAAATACATGTTGGTACTAAGTTGTTGGTTTGTTGTTGAATTATTATTAAAATTTGTCTTTGAAAAATATTTCATAAAAATTTCCATTAAAAATTATCTTAAAAATTTCCATCTAAAATTATCATTGAAAAATATTTCATAAAAATTTCCATTAAAAATTAACTTAAAAAATTATTCCATAAAAATTTCCATTAAAAATTACCATTGAAAAATATTTCATAAAAATTTCCATTAAAAATTAACTTAAAAAATTATTTCATAAAAATTTTCATTAAAAAATTTCAATTCTCAAACACCTTCTATTATTTCAACTTTTTGTTAATAAATTTTAAAATCTTACTTTAATTTACTTTAATTTACTTATTTAAAAATTATTACTTTAATTTACTTATTTAACTTTAATTTAAAATTTTTGACCATTGATTACTTAATTTTAAAATTTGGACCTTAATTAACTTTAATTTAATTTTTTAGAACCTTAATTTAGTTATTTGAGCCCATTCATTACTTTAATTTAAAAATTTGAACCATTATTTACTGTAATTTAATTTTTAGAACCTTAATTTACTTTAATTCAAAAATTTGGACCATAATTTACTTTAATTTAATTTTTAGAACCTTAATTTACTTTAATTTAAAAATTTGGACCATAATTTACTTTAATTGAAAAATCTGAGCCCATTAATTACTTTAATTCGAAAATATGAACCTTAATTTACTTAATTCAATTTTTAGACCCATAATTTACTGTAATTTAATTTTTTAGGACCATAATTACCTTATTTGAAAATTTGACCATAATTTACTTTAATTGAAAAAATTTGGACGCATAATTTACTTTAATTGAAAATTTACCATGTTTTTTACTGTAGACCGCCTTTTTCTATTGAAATTCTCAGGACCAAGGAGACTCACCTTAATTTACTTTGAATATTCTATGCTTTTTTAGTGATGATCGGATTTTTGTATTGAAATTATCATGAGACCTTAAATTACCACTGTTTTTTTTAGTGTAGACCACCTTTTTCTATTGAAAATCCCAGGACCATCGAGACCCCCTCACTATAGTGTGAATAATCCTTTGCTTTTTTAGTGGTAGTCGGATTTTTGTATTGAAAAATTTTTTTTTGTATTGAAAATCCCAGGACCATCGAGACCCCCTCACTATAGTCTGATAAAAAAAAATTTGGACCAAAAATCCCTGAAAGCAAAAAATGTGAGTTGGAACAATTGCGTAATAAAAAGTTGGAACAATTTTAATTGTTCCAGCGGGCTCCTAACTACCTACTTTCTTGTGATCATTTTTGGCCATAAACATATACCTAATATTATGAAAATAAATATTGTTTTTGTTTTGTAATTTTAAGATACTGAAATGTTAACAAGAATAAGGGCTGTAAGATTAAAATAGGTATGTCTGATTTCAAAATTTTATTAAAAAATTTCGATAATTATTGGAAACGTGTGATTTGTGAGGCGTTGTTGATAAAATCATTGAATCCGAAAATTAATGTGCAGAATGCAGCAAATACTTGTGTTTTGAGTGTTTTTAAATAAGTTTTTAAATAGGTTTTTTTATATTGTATGTATTGATTGTTGTATTAAATTAAATAATTAATAAAAAAATTTTTAAATTATTAAATTAAATTTTAAATGTTAAAATTTAAAAAAAAAATAATATATTTTTTTTATAAAATAAAAATATTTTTATATATAATTAATAAATTTGTTTAAAATCCTTAATTTGATGAGTTATTATATCCCACCTGATGATGACAGGAAAACTGTCGAAATTAATCGTAAAAAGAATGTTTGATTGGCGCTATCTTATAATAAAACTACTTATTGTTTGAAAATAACCATTAAAACCCTTAGTGTACAAAAAATGGTTGTAATAATCTGAATTAACAAAATAAATATAGATGTCTGTAATTTCAAAAGCGAAATAACATAGTGCACAACTTTACAACTTAAGAAACGCCGAGGGTCATATTTTTTTAAAGGGAAAATAGTTAAATCGAAATTGGTAGTTAATAAAAAGACTAAAATATGACTAAACATTTTAAATATATGAATTTCTTCTGACTTTTTATGAGCTTTCTAGAAAGTTTTCACAGGCCGCAAAATATAGTGTATAAATTACATGTCACACTGATAACATATAAGAAGCTCAATGGCTCTGGCTAAATAAAGTATTACATATCCACCCTACCTACCAACTATAACTACTTTTAATTTCCACCAATTCTATTTACTGAAAAACGTTTTTATAGAAAAGTAATCTGTATTGTACTCTGTATGATGTGTTTTTGACTTTAATAAAAAATCCTCATTAATAATAAATAAATAAATTTAAATTATATTTTATTTTGTTGTTTTTTTAACATTTAAACCTGCTTGTATGAAGTTATTTTATTAAATAAGGAATAGTAGAAAGGCCTGGAGAGCTTCTCAGTCGTTGTTTGCCCGGGGCCTTAGCTGACCTAAGTTACATCACTGCTTGAAATCTCTGGAGTTTTTGTGGATAGAATTGAAAATCTACCTAAAATGGTAGTCAGCTGTAGGTAGATAATAATGAAAAATACATTGGTGAATAAATAAATATTTTCTGTTTCAAATTTATGCTTTTGTTTAATATTATTAATAAACGAGCAAATTTTCATTGCAACTTAATATATTGTATTAAAAATGTATTAAATGTATTTAAAAGTGTATTTAAAATGTTAAAAATAAAAGATTTAAAAATGATAAAGAGTTTGAGGATAGTATAAAATTTTCTGTATTGAATTAAATTTGGATTCGAAACAAATTCTAATGACTTCAAAAATTTGTAATTGCAATATTATATTTTTCATTAATTATTATTGCAACTCATTTGATTTTGTTATTTTATAATTATCAACCAAATATTTCATCCTTTTCATTATTGATCTTTCTTCGTTTCCACTGTCGTTTATTTTAGAATATTTTGTTTTATAGTTTAAAAAGAAATGAAGATTAAAGGAGATTATGCTGCAAGGCTGAAGCCTAGGGCCAGACTGGCGGGGGCCCCAATTTTGTATTATTATTGCATATTGCATTGCATCTTTTAATTATTTTCCGATTATTATATTTATGTAATATAAGTAAAGAAAATATTTAATTATGTTACATATTATATTTAATATAATACCTTTCTAAAGTTGCTGTTGAAGATTTTTCAGAGAAAAATCTAGAAGAAAATGTTTCTAAATTATTGTTTTTTATTTATGAATTGTAGTTCATATTTATATTTTTTATATATGAATAAATGTAATATTATTTTCGAAATTAATCAATTATTTTAACTATATAACAACGGTGGGCAAATGCGGCTCTTCGTTGAGTAAACTGCGGCTCATTGATAATTGAATTTTTGATAATTGAATTTGAAAATTGAATTCGATTTTTTTATTTTGAAATTTTTTCAACTGAATTTTTTAAAAAAAAAATTTTTTGTTGCAATTGTATTTCATAAAATGTTAAAAATTATCGAAACATTGTTTTTCACATTTTACTGCTTTTTAAAATTATTTTGTAGTAGGCGGCGCTTTGTTATAACAACGAGAGAGAAGCAATGAAAATAAATTTAGTGAAATTTAGTGAATTTTGATTAGTTAGTATTTTTGTTTGTACAATATTGCGGTCGTGTGTATATTTTAGTATAGTTTTGTATTCGTGTTTTTTTAAAAATTTGGTAAGAAGATTTTTTATGAAGCATTTTAAAATTTTAAATTAATTAAAATTAAATTTATGTCTTTTTATTATTTTGTTTAAATTTCAGTAATATAAGTTATTCAAATTTATAATTTAAAATTTAAAATTTTAAATTAATTAAAATTAAATTTATGTCTTTTTATTATTTTGTTTAAATTTCAGTAATATAAGTTATTCAAATTTATTATTACAATGACCTCAGAAAACATCAAAAAACAAAAATACAAACAAGAAAATAGAACTTTTCAAGAAGAATGGACAGAAAAGTTTTTTTTTATTGACAATAATGGTAAATCGTTGTGTCTTATTTGTAAAGTTACAATTTCCAAACTACAAAGTAACCAATTTACGTCGACACTATGAAGTAAATCATCACACTTATCAATTCAATATCCACTCAATTCAAAATTGCGAACAGGAAAACTAAAGTCATTGCAATCAGGGCTTCAAAACAAACAAGGACTAATGTCTTCTTTTAGTCGAGAATTATACTAATTCCACGTGGCCATCGATTAATCAAAATATTTGACCATAAATTCTTGTACAAAAATCTAGAGACCTTAAATAACCATGGCTTTTTAGCGAGTCAGGTTTTGTAGGGGCCAGTGAGATTTGACCTAACCTATGTTGTGGCTCTTTGCAATACAAGGAAAACCTGTATTTGGCTCTCGAGGACCTCATGCGTGCCCACCTCTGCTATATAACATCAGGAAACAAATTAACCTTTTTGTTTAAAAAACATTTATAAACATTTATTTATAAAACATTTATAATAATAATATTAATATATATATATATATATATATATATATATAATGTTTAATAATTATTAATATTATTATTATTATTATACTGAAAAGGATAAAATGAAAATTCATATAAATAGTAATTATTTCCAATCAAATTTCTGGTGCTAATAGCAATTCCCTGAGTGGATACGGAATATTCCGAATGCCAAATTTACGGCGAAATCTACTGCCTAAATGTCATGGTGAAATGTCTAATTCGATTCCAAATCGAATTTAATTTCTGTTAATAATAACCATTTGATTTTCCAGATAAGATTCCCATTTGAAATTTCCACATGTTTTGATATCAAAAAGAAATAATGAATTTAAGGAAATCGGAATTTTTTGAAATATTTTATAGGAAATTTTGTTTATAATTGTCATTGGTGAATTATTTATTATTGAAATGCGTCTTGAATGTCAATGTATTGATCAATGGCAACGTCACCAAATTTTCCTTTGGGTTTGAAATAAATGTTGTCTTTACTATTGACTTTACTATTTTAGTTTCAATGATTTACAGACATGACAATTTAGTATTTGTATAAAAATGCATCAACGCACTATTCCCACAAATTGCGTGTTTATCTGCCATTTTATGAATGACTATAGAACCGAATGTATTTTGCAGTTCTTCCGTAGTTCTGACTGAATGCACCTAATAACTATGTGTGCATATATCGGGTAGAGTACACAGTTGTCTGTTTATAGCAGATTGAATTTGTAAATGATATATTTAAATATCATAATTTCTTTAAACCACTTAATTTATAATAATAATGAGATCAGTATAAATGTTTATAAGATTATTTTTATTCTAAAGTTTGACTTTTATTTTATTTTGAATTACTTTGTAGAAAATTATGATTTTATAAGGAATTGATGGAAAATGTTTTTACATTAAAAGTAAGTAAAAATAGTTTTTACTAAATTTATCTATGATGACATAGTATCAAGTGCATAATGTGTTTTCTTTTACCGATATAGTGTATAATATAGTGTATGTCCGTCGATCATGTGCTTCCGTGACAACAGCCGCGTGTAACAAAATAATTCTTTGTTATTTTGCAGAATGAAAGCAGAACCAAGGGTGGTTAGAAGAAGTACAAAACCATAGAAGAAAGAAACAAGCTAATTGCTGTCCATATCGCTTGTTTTCCTAAAATCAGCACAATAGTTTTTAAAGACCACCCAGGCAAGGATGCATATATTGACTTTAATGACATTTCCATGGCTCTCGTCTTTGAGGATGTGCCTTTCACTACTATTTCTACAGAAATGGCTAATTCTGAGGATGAGACCACTGGTCTTAACTCTGAAGAAGTAGCTAGAAATCTAAACTCTCAACACATGGCTACCAGTTGTATATTCACTGATGCTGCTGAATTTTCCAATTTGAACGATTGCAGAATAGACTACTTGTGGAAGTTGGAACCAATCTTTGCCGTCATTCAAAACATCGATTATAGCGAAACCAAGCGAGTATACTACACACAATTTTGATGTTTGAAAAGCAATGTTTTACACTATCTGTCCCAACAAAAGGAAAGTACATCACGATTTGCTAATTTATTCTTCTTCGGCAAAGCTTGTCTTTTCCTTCTATTGTCATTTGTTTAATAGGAACCAAAACGGGTTTTGGTTCAAACAAAATCAACAAAAAACAAAAGGTCTTTGAATTCCTTAACTAAGTCACACAGAACATATCAGAAATAACAAGAATTCGGTAACAAGAATTTTGTTTTTTTATTGTTGTTGGGTTTCATATAATTTTGGTAGGAAAATCATCGTTTAAAACTTCTCGTGATAAATGGAACAGTAACAGATGAAATCGTCATTTTGTATTAAGAAAAATTCTTCCTTTTAAAGGAATTATTAAAAATGCTTATAAAATGTATAATTATAGGAACCTTTATTTTGTAATAATTCAAAAAAATATTTATTATTTCAATTTATTTAGAAATCAGTTGATTTATTAACTCTAGGAAAATACTTAACGAGATTAAATTATATGATTTCCTTTTCGGTAATTAAAACAAAAGGTATTTTATGGGAAATTATTTGATTTATTGAATATATTAAGTATATTATTCAAAATAATTTACCAAATAGGATTTATGATGTTTAAAACAATTCCTAAAGTTGCATGTATTGACATTTTAAAAATAATAATAATAATAATACTAATAATAATAATAATAATAATAATAATAATAATAATAATAATAATAATAATAATAATAATAATTATTATTATTATAATTATAATTATTATTATTATTATTATTATTATTATTATTATTATTATTATTATTATTATTATTATAAACAATACAAGCTTTTTTGGCTCTCAGCAGTACTAAGATTTCTCTTCGCTCCAGGTAAGAATACAATACTGCTGATTCAGCTTTATTACATACTTTTTCCTGGTACTCTGAAAATCACATCACTTGCTTTTTAGCTTGGTCACAGAAAATCTGTAAACTTATAAATATGGCGTATGAAAAATCATGATCACCTCTGCGGACTAAAAAATTTGTCGATACACAGAAATTGTTTATAAGTGCATCCGATTAATTTTAACTTATAAAGTAATAGGTAAAATTATTTTGTCGGATGTCTCACTTGAATAATATTAACAGCACAAGCTTTGTGATACCCAGTGCAAATTATGATTATTATTATTATTATTATTATTATTATTATTATTATTATTATTATATTATTATTATTATTATTATTATTATTATTGTTATTATTAAATTTAATATTATTGCTTTTTCTTAATTATAATTTAATTTATACATCAAATATTATTGTATCTTTGGAAAAAGTTAAAAGAAAATGTTCACCATAAAATATATAGATCAAAGTTTAAGTAAAACAGAATAAAAAGATGGCATTAAATATTTCTATTTATAGATTGTAATAAATACATGAATAGTTATATTTTCTTTAATCTAGTTATTTTTGCAATTAAAAGGACAGTTTGTTTTTATTGAAACAAAAAATTCATAATGAAAATATCACCAACTGTTTTTTCTTTCATTATAAACATTTCTTCATATAAACCGAAGATAATATTAAGTAATTTGTTAGTGCTATTAAAATTCAAATAAAAAGTAAATAATTTAAAAATTAATTAAAAAATAAATAATAATAAATAAATAAATACAGAATTTAGCAAAACCAACTTTATTATAATAATAGCAAAGAAAACCGTTTGCAAATATTTTTCTTTGCTATATATATTGACAATAAATTGCATTGTGTCGCAAATTTGCTACATACCAAAATTTCACGTTTAGATCGCCTAAAATAAATAAGAACTAACCATTTCATAGTGCTGCTTGTGAGCTACAAAGATGTTTAACGGATTTAGTTCATAAAGTAACCGCTAGATGCGCCACAAGTTTCAATATACTTATACCAGTGGTTCTCAACCCGTGTTCCGCGAAAAAAATGACATTTTATCTTTAAATTTTCATTTAAGATACATATCATCAAATTAATTTTTTATAAGATGCTTCAATAAGAAAGCCGTTACACAGATATATAAACATACAAATATAAAAGAGTTTTATTGCATGTTATTGTTGCGCGTGGTATTTTCTTTGCTTATAAGAAGGCATTATTTACGTTTACGACAGATTTATAGTAATTTGTGATTGGTCACTCATTGTGGGCAAATATTTTTTTGGCAGTGATCCGCGTAAAAAAATCATGTGAATGGTGTTCCGCGCTTTTATATTAATTGAGAACCACTGACTAATACTATACAAAACATTATTTTATTTTATTCAAATAAATAAAAAAAAATCTTGCAAGTAATGTTTTAACTATAGTTTTCAAGTTACTTTACGTTCAAATAAATATGTATTTATACAATAAATATTGATTATGTAATCATGGATATTGAATAAAATAATGAGATACAGGGTTTTTCATCATATTTTGACATTTTGTCAATCAATTTTGACATTTTCTAATGAAAAACCAAAACATTAATAACGAAGACGAAATCGCATTATACAAGCCTATATAAAAGGGCATAGTGCCTCGGATTTATCATCAATTTTGGGTTTTAAAAGAACCACTATTTATAGCATAATAAAAAGTATAAAAACCATGAATCTATTGAAAAAAAGCAAAGGGGAGGTCAGCGGAGAAAAAGCTTGTCAGAGCAAGATAAAGAAGCAATCAGAGGATGGGATTGATGAAAATTGCGCGCTTACTTTAAAGCAAATAAAGTCGAAGATTGAGCTTGAGAGAGGTGTGGTAGTAAGTCAAAGCACGATTAATAGATGTATAGGTGGATTTGGTTATAGTATGAAGCGCATACAATATAATGCCGATAAAAAAGGAATACCGTGGAAGTTATTGAACTTAGAGCCCAATATGCGAATCGTTTTATGGAATTATTGTCAACTATCGATGATTCTAAAATTTTTTTTATCGATGAAGTCGGATTCAATGTTTAGCTATAAGATCACGAAGGAGGAAGATCTTTGAAAAAATAAACGTGCTGTTTCAAAATGTTTCTTCTATAAGAGCACGAAATATATCTGTTTGCGGTGCCATGAACAAAGAAGGGATTTTAAATATTTTCCTCAGACTAAATCGTATAACACACAAAGTTTTCTTGAGTTTATACGCTTAATAATTGAAAAAATGTCATCTTTGAATATTTCAGGTGCAATTTTTTATCGTGGACAATGTCCATTTCATAAAAATATTGCAATAAAAGAAGAAATTGAAATATCAGGACATAGAATCCTATTTTTGTCACCTTATTCTCCATTTCTTAACCCTATAGAGAACCTATTTTCAAAATGGAAACAATTTATACGTAGTTCGAGACCTGAAGGTGAAGATCAGTTATTCGAAAATATTGAGAATGGTTCTTCCCTTATTTCATCTGATGATTGTAAAAATTATTTTAGGCATATGTTAGGGTTTTTACCTTTTTGCATAAGAAATGAGCCGGTTATTGATGAATAAAAGTAGTATTTTTATTTACTTTCTCATTTTTTTTTAATTTTATTAATTTATTTATTAATTTATTTTTTAATTTAATTTTTAATTTAATTTTTAATTTTCTTCTAAAATTAACAAAATGTCAAAATTGATTGACAAAATGTCAAAATTGATTGACAAAATGTCAAAATATGATGAAAACCCTGTAAAAACGTAAAAAAACAAAAAAATAAATCCACAACAATTTACATTTTTAAATACTTGTGATGTGACGATTTTGAACACTGATTTTAGGATTTAAAAATTTTATCATAATTTTACTCACAAATATTACTCATTCTAATATGTCGTCAATGTCCTTGAATTTTAGTTAGAGGATGAATGGTATTTTCTCCAATGTATCCGGTATTACATCAATTACATGAAAATCGATAAACGTGGTCAGAACACAAACAAACTGGTACACGAAATTTAATAGCAAGAATACAACTTATTTTATATGAGTTAAACACAACATTAAATTTTAGATCCGCATATGCTAGAATATCTATATTGTGTCCGTGAAAGTGAAAAGGGTTCTAGAGTTCTCAGACTAGGCTAAAAAGACTCGCCGTTATCGTAAATTTTCGTATGCATAATGCAGGATATGCTGTATTGATACTTATTATCCCAACATTTTTTAAAGCAAAAGTTTAAACCAATGTATAATCTTCATTTAATTTATCGACTTATCAACATCAAAATTTAAAATTGAACTTTTCTGGTTTTTAATTCTGCAAAATCTGTAATAACTGTGCCGAAGTTAATCTTTTTGGACAACTGCCGTTCAATTGAAAAAATTGCTAAATTGGAAAGTTGTGATTCACTCATTGTTGATCTTAGATAGGTTTTGCTCAGTTTTAGTTCAGGCAAACTTCTTTCACAGCTAGCAACGCTTATTCACATTGTTAAAAAATTCGGAATGCAATGGCTAAGTTGGACAAAAATTCAGTGTATCTCCATTTGACAATCCACTGAAGTAGTTCGACAGCTCCCCAGTTGTTCACTTCCGTTGGCGTTATTTCTTCATAACTGCTCAGACGTCTACGAAGAGATTGAACCTCATTTTTAAGATCTTGTGAAATAATTTTGTCATATGCCTCACACAGTGTATTAATTGCTTCATCATTACGCGGGTCATTTGCTGTATTTCTAAGATATTCCACTTGTATTAGAAATCCAAATTTAGTATTCATTCCTTAATTTGTCGAAATGTCTTTTCAATTTCGGCATACAATCGTTCAAAGATTTGTTTTAGTTCTCGGTTTATTTATTGTTGCAAAGAAAGAAAGAAAAAAAGAAGGGATGTAATGTCAGTTCCACATATATCTAAGCAAAGATCCTTTGTTTGAAGATTTCTTTGAGTTTCATTTATTTCTTTTAGCGAGTGGCTCCAGAAATGCAAGTATGAAAAGAACGAATAAGATATATTATTAACAAGCAGAGTTCCAGCACACCTTTGTTTCTGCAGTTTCAGAATCGCCGTCACGCAGCGAGAGATTCAACAAATCCTTCTGTATTTGAAGCTACTGATTCCACTGCATCATGTTTTGAACTCCAAAGAGTACACTACTTACATATTCGCCTAACAGAAATAATGAAATGTAACTTCAAATATTACATCTATACAGTTTTACTCCGCTATGAAACTTTTTCAAAGCATAACTGTTTCGGTCTCTTCTATGCTTATATTTTTACTTTAGCTGCAGACTGCAATTCACATTATCGATCATTCAATCGCTAAATCAATTTATATTAGTTTGGTGATTAGCATATATCAGAAATCATTTATATATTCTTAATTTAATAATTTCTTATTTAAATTTTTTGTAATAGCCTATTGTAATTAATAATTTGAATTTGACATTCACCTTCAAAAGTCTCATATACTCTTGGAAGTTTCTCAAAGGCGCGAATATTTAACTAGACACTTTGTTGTGTTTCCGGTTTCGCATTTAATAAAAAGTAAACGGAGTTTATAATGTAAGAGTATTATACTTCTTAGACTAGGTACCCAAAGCATGGGTTCAGTTACAGTCACACGTTCCCAATAATTATCGAAATTTTTTAATAAAATTTTAAAATCAAACATCTATTTTAATCTTACAGCCCTTATTGTGCTCACCAACATGGGTCAAAGCCTTCGGTCTACAATGTTCTCGAGCTCGAATACAGAGATGACGGGAAGTCTCTCCAATGTATGTGGCATTACACGCATTACATGTAAACTGATAAACGAGATCGGAACACAATTTAACCGGAGTCTTTGACTTATTAATAAACATATTGTGTACTTTCCATGAAGTTGACACTATCCTATAGTTTAAATTTCTTAAATGCATTCTTATCTTTACTTTATAATCCTTAAAAACCTTCTGAGTAACGGCAATACTAACACAAAATTTTAGGCTCATCATCCTTGCTCACACTATTTAGTTTATTTGACTCATCAGACTCACACACCTGAACAACATCACACCCAGAATTTCTCAAACATGGATCCTTAGGATTTTTAATAAATTTGTCAACAGTCTCTTTTACCATAATTAATAAAAAGGATTTTGAATAATTGTTCTTCATTAACATTTCAACCAATTTATCAACACTTTTTACTGAATTTTCAAAAGTAGAAGACAAAAACCATGAACGATAAATCAAACCCTTCACCATATTTCTTTTATACTTGAATTCACAAAAACTTTCGGATGAAGTATAGAGACCAGTATCAGTTGGTTTTCTATAAATCTCTGTCTCATAGTGTTTCTCTTTGCGTTGTATTGACAGATCCAAGAAAGCAAGTGATCATTTTTTCTCCGTTTCACATGTGAATACAATGTTTTTATGTAGATTATTCATATAGTGCAAAAACAGATCAACATGCCTCTGATTTTCAAATATAAAAAAAATATCATCCACATACCGTTTATAAACAGTGGGTTTCATACATTGGAACGATGCAATTTTCTTTTCTAAGCTTGCTAAAAAAATTGAAGCCATTATTGGTGCTAAAGGAGACTTTAGCAACTCCATCTATTTGTTGATACTATTCATTATTGAAAAGAAAATTGATTTTTGAAGTAGCAAATACAAGAAGTTCACAAAATGCTCTTCCATTCAAAATATGATGTTCAGAAATGTTTTCATTCCATAACAAGCAACATAATTCAATTGTTTCAACCAATGGTACATTAGTAAACAGACTACAAACATNAAACATTCATCCACTCTAGGCTAATCTTCTCCTTTAGGAATTGCACAATCAATCACCTGATACTTGATAGCAATAGAAACAAAGTTGTATGACCAAAAAATAAAAAGATTAATAAAAGACACATTAGACGACATTCATCAAATATTAATAACAACTTTTTATGCGCACACTGCAAACTAAACGGTTTAGGCATAGTACCAAGCATAGATAAATATATGATACAAGACATCACACATCTCATCAAGATCCTGAACTCGGTAGAATTAGGGATGAGAGAATTGATAATAAAACAAATGACAGCTGCAGCTAAAGCCAGATTCAAACACATAACAAAAGATATAAACCATACACTCCGATCGCTTAACGCAGATATCAAAGGAGACACATCAGCAACAACGACACTCTTTAGTAAATTTCGGTCTGCAATACGAAGAATAAATGAAATATTTGGGATAAAAATCACACTCGCACTAAATAACAATAAATACAGCTTACACATTAAGGCAAAAGGCTATACAGAGAACATAAACGAAATAAACCTTACAGAAGCATCCACAAAAATACACGAACTCACATGAGAATGGTATGTAGACCAATGGTGCCAGATGACTTGCTAGGACTACACATAAAAAACAATTGGAGCAAATGCACAATCAGCTCACTTAATCAAATCACACACCCTAACACATAAACAATACTTTTTTGGTTAAGTCAAGAAACAACATGATAAGCCTTAACTATAGCGTGTATAGAATGAAAGAAAATATGAGCACCAAGTGCAGCCTTTGTAACATAATATTTATTTTGAAGTTATATATGTAAAATTAACCATCCTCCCTTCCCTATCGAGCTTGAAAAAGTGCTGCTATGGGCCCAGCACTCTTTTAAAGTGGGTAGCCAGGGGAACCGTTTAAATAAAAATAAAATAAAAAGCTCAGCGTTTTTGCGAGCTAAGTTAAGGTTGAGGGCGAGCGGGGTAATGGGTTTTGAGGCTTGTTGTTGTCGAATAGAGGAAGAAGGAGATATTCGATTGAGAAGTAGGATGCAAATATTTATCAAAACTCTTACTGGTAAGACAATTACTCTTGACATTAAATTGAATGACACGATTGAAAATGTAAAAGAAAAAATTCAAAACAAAGAAGGAATTCCGGAAAATTATCAAACGTTAGTCTATGCGGGAAAGCAATTAGAAAATAAAAGAATATTGAACGACTATAGTATACAAGTAGGTTCGACACTTCATTTGTCACTCAGGCTGTGCGGTGGCAATGACGAAGAGATTTTAGAAGAAGGACTGTGGAAAAAGAGAATGAAAAAAGGAAAATTAACGAGATTGAGAAACAAGATTCTCAATGATATAAATGGGAAGGAAGTCAGTGAATGGTTGGATGAATATGAAAATCAAAAGGAGAGTCTAGATGAAGAATTAGGGCAGGGATGCACAAAGTGCGGCCCTTTTGAATAATTTGTGCGGCCCTCGTGTATATTTATTTAATATATTTATTTAAATATTTATATAAAAAATTTTCAGAAATTGCAGCACTAAAAAATACATTTTCAGTTTTCACTAAAAAATTAGAAATGGCAGCACTTTTTTATTACACTAAAAATTATTCTGCTGGGTGATTTCAAAATAATCGATTCTTTCTTTATGTCAAAAACAACGATATTCATATATCTTCCTGCTGGGCGATTTCAATATATCGGTTTTTGTTTGATTATGTGAATAATCTTTTCGAAAATCTTGTGTTTTGCGATATTACAGATTTAATATAAATTGCATAATTTTAATAAAAATTGCACAGATTTAATAAAAATTGCAGACTTAAAAAAAATTGCACAGATTTAATGAAAACTCTAACTACAAAGTATTTGTTTTGTATATTTGTTTGTACCAAGCTAGAATTCAAAAAATTTTCGCAACATAAATAGCTACTAGTTATAAATTTTATAATATAAAATTAAAAAATAACGCTTTCTAATTTTCTCTGGTGTGGTAATTACAAAAAGTGTCATATCCTAATTTAATTCAAAAAGTAGGACACATTGCATCTTTATTTGGTTCAACATACGTATGCAAACAAACGTTCTCTGTTATGAACATGAACAAGTCGAAGCAACGTAACCGCCTTTCAAATAATAATTTACATTCAATTCTACGTTTCGCAACAACAAACTTGACACCAAATATTTTAAAAATTGTTAATAAAAAACTTATAGTCGAACATTTTTTCATTAAATATATTGTTCGCAGCAAAAGGCTTAAATTATCACTTTATTGTTTTAAA
>CAUHTR010004470.1:0-35941 GCA_959609185.1 Schmidtea polychroa | reverse complement strand
ACAGCTTATGCCCTTGAAGATAATGTATTGAAGTATTTTAGAGTAAGTAATCAAAACCAGAAATCTAGATCAGCCATGGCCAACCGGTGGCCCGTGAAGCGTTTTGATGTGGCCCGGACACAATTTTAAACATCAAATCAATAATTGTCTTTTTTAGAATTCATATTCGAATTAAGCATGTTTTTAATTTAAAAAATTGATTCTAAGTTTACTTGAATCGTAAAAACGAGTTATAATTATTTAAATGAATTTATTGTGGCCCCGAAAATTTGGCTCTTCGATTGATTTAGGTTGCCCACCACTGATCTAGATAGTGCTATTTTTTTCTTTTTAAACGGAGGAATTATTTTATTTTTAAAAAATTATATTTTGTTTATCCATGAAAACAAAATATTTTTTCATCCATATTGCCCTAGAACCGTTTTGTAAGCAATGATTGGTGAATAAATTTAGGATTATATTTTATTTGTTAAAAAACAAGATTGGTTTATATAAAATGATCCAGAATTGGTTTAATGAGTCAGCTTCATAAGTTAGAGGTGAGCTATCTGTGTTTTATAAAATTTCGAAGTATGAACTTTAAAAAGTTCGCATATAAATAAAATTTATTACTATTTGGAAAACATAATTAACTGAAATTTTATATACAGTAAATTCTTGATAAGTGTCAGAAGAAGTGAATCAATTTTTTGTAAACCCATAAAAAAGTAACGAATGACAGTTATTGAATTTTAATGAATCAATTTTTCTTAATTTTTAAAATTTATTTATGAAGCAAAATTCAGTGTGATACTTATAGTGTATGAAACTAATCAGATGTGACACTTATTGAGAATATACTTTATCAGATTGTTGAACTGATATTTTATTGTTATTGCCGGTCCTTAATTATGAATGTGACACAACAGTAAGAAATTCCAAAGTGTTATGAATACTTTACCTATCTATTTTTATGATAAAATTTCAGAACTCTTCCAAAAGTGCGTGTGTAAAACCATTTTGAATTATTTCAACATGATTTCAAAAAATAAAATCATAAATAATATATCACGTTTTCATGTAATTAATACACATTGGGCCCCTTCTTCTGTTTGACATCACAATTAGTAAGTTTGTTGTTTTTTTTTATTATTTTTTATTGTGAAATTTCAAATAAATAGATATATCTGTAAATGTTTTTTTTTAATATTTCATTGAATATTATTATATGCTTTTAAATTTGATAACCACACCTTTTACAAATTGTAGTCGATCCCGGAATCTCCAGATTACTCGAACGTTAGAAATAGTCCAGTAATGCCAGTGTCTCCCAAGCGCATCGGTCAAATTTCGAAAGGTTTATATTTGTTTATATTAGTTCTTAGTTCTATATCGAACACTGACTTTGTCTTGATTGTCGCAGTGGGAAATTACAATTTTTTTGTCTTCTCCAAAATTTTACAGATGAGTATTGATGCATTTAGTGCTCTGAACCGCAATAATGTAGCCATTTTTCAACAAATTCCGTAAAGTTCGTTATCCATTGGAGTTAATTAATATACTGGTGTTCGAGCACGGAGTTAAATAAAATTAATTAATTAATAATTTAAAAAAATAAATGGTATTTCAATTAATTTTGGCAGTCCAATAATGTCTATTTAAAGCATCGACCGTGAACCCCCATTCCACAAGCAATATTATCAACGATTAAATCTCAAACTTCTTGATAGAAACAGCATTTAGTTTCTTGCATTAATATTGAGTCAGGTATGTTTTATTGTAATGGCTTCAAAATAATCTTAAAATTGATACAGCTTTTATTATTGAAATTCTTCCGAATTATTAAAGCTGATTTATTTTTTAGAATCTAACGTGGTAAAAATTAATTTGTTAATTTTAGAAGAAAATTTAATTTAAAAATTTAAAATAAAGCTCAGTTTTTATGTAATTAATTGTGATTTTGTCTTTATGTTGTATTTTTTGGTTTTGAAATGGAACTTATTAGGTTTTTTATGCGAAAAAAAGCTTTGTTAAAAAGTTTTAAATAAAAAAAATTAAGCTTGTTAATGGTCTTATAAACGTTTTATATAAATTTGAATGATGATAGATGTAACAAACTTAGAAATAAGAAAACTATTAAAATATTATGAAGAAATTTTAACTTTATTTTTACTGTAATTGAAACTTTATCTTATTAAACTTTACAATATTTTCTCTGAATAGTCTGATTATAAAATATGTGAATTTCTACCGGATAAGTACATGTCGTTTATGAAGGCTCATGACATCTTGAATTATAAATTAGAACAGGACATTGTTGAATATTTTCTGAACGTCCAATGTGTTGTGGATATCTACATGGATTATGATTTGGATTTGGTGTCGATGAATATCTTCGATCTCGTGAAAATTGCCCAAGACCATTAAATGGATAAATTGGAAAATCAAGGACTAAACAAAATATCGAGAATCAGACTTCTATTGTTTGTTCGCCATTTTTAATCTGTTGTCAGATTGGTACTTGAACCCAAACAAACTAGTCTGTATAATGGTTTGCTTCTCTAAGTTTATCTTTCTTAACTACAACTCTTATGATATTTATCGAGTTAATTAAAAAGGAAATAAGTTTAATTTAAATAAAACTTTTTTAAATTCAGTACAATAATATTTGAATAAATTATTAATTTAAAATACATACTGTTAATAATAACCAATTAATAATCTAGAAATATTTATTTTTAATACAAAATGCAAAATACAAATTATTGTCCAAATCTGGTATTATTAAAACACCCGATTTAAATGGCGAATTAATTAATTAAATAATAATGATAATTATGCGTGCCAGCTTTTATACTTTTTCTTATAATATAATATATATTTTATTTATAAATTAATTATTTAAATATCCCTAACACATACAATAATAATTTATTAAGTTATTTAAGATTTCATACTTCATACCTCGATTTGAATTGTTTTGTTGTTTCAGTCTAGCTTGAAATCCTTGATTAATTGGTATATGGTAATTTCTAATTTGTCATTAAAGCATACAAATTTTAAGTCTCCATTTCTTTTTTGATTTGATCTATTTTTAAAATATTAGATAAATTGCCACATCATTGCTCTCATCAGTACTATGCAGGAGACGCGAATCATTTATTAGTTTATACAAAACACAATATATTCAAATAAATAGTCTAGATCAGTGGTTCTCAACCTCTGGGGTCGCCATTTTTATAAAAATATATATTTGTGAAAAATTGTTTCCAATCCTTCTGGTATTTTATATCCTCCTTAAAAAAATTGGGTCGCGACGTCGTAAAAAAATATCAATGGGGTCGCCAACACAAAAGGTTGAGAACCACTGGTCTAGATAAAGTGAAACATTTTCCAGCTTATCAGCATAGTATATATATTATATATATTATATAATATCACATAGAATAACAACATAGTAAAGAGTGTGGGTAATATGGTAGAGCATGATTTTAAACTTACTATTAATTACAAATACGATTATATGTATCTACACTTGGTTTGTTGAAATCCAATGCATCATTTCCGATTATATTTGTTGATATCATATTTAATTTTTCTATTAAAATTTTATTTTTTTGACTGATAAAATCTCCATATCACATTTACAGTATGAATTATTATTGCTAAAGGCGTTTTAATTATGATTATCGCCTGGAAAAGGAAAATCTTACCGCCCAATATCCTTGTTAGTAAATATAGTGAATTACAAAATGTTGGAAACTCGAAAATATAGTTTAATCATAATCCAGTAAATAATAGTGGAGAAACTATTGCTAATTTATTGCTTACTCTGGTTTATTATTTTGAAAAATGGATACCATAAATCCTAAACAAATACATAAATATTCAAGGGGTTAACATTTTTAGTACTGTCAAAAAATATTATCAATTATTTTATTAATATAAACATTACAAGCTTTGTGATACCCAGTGCAAATCCCAATAGTAGACTAGTTTCGAGCTTTTGGCTCTCATCAGTACTATGCAGGAGACGCGAATCATTTATTAGTTTATACAAAACACAATATATTCAAATAAATTATTTACCGGTCCTCTGATAATATTGGATTTACAGATTAAATTATAATTAATATCAAAGTTTATCATCCAATTTTAAAATGAAAAAAAAAATTTTAAGCCATTATTTAAACTGTATTTTTATCAATCAATTATTTTATTTTTTGTTCACTTTTAATTTGATTTTGTTTTCTTGAAACATTTCATTTATTATAACGTTTTTATATAAAATTTGTGTTATAGAAAAAAACGCTACCTATATTTTCAATAAAAATTAATGAAATCTGAACCCCATTGATTTTATTTTATTATATTTGAATGCGTCTCATCATTTAGCATCTGCTCATACCGGTTTTCCCGCGTAATATTTATTTAAAAATTTTTCATTTTTTAAAATTAATTTCTGAAATCTAATTATTATTTTGAATTTGATGTTTTTATTGATTTGCACTTGATTTATGTGATTTTTATTTTTGTTTTGGCTTTGTTTTGTTGAAAAAATATCTAATATTTCGACAAAATATTAAAAATATTTATATTTACAAAAATAAATTAATTTTTAAAGAACTTTGAATAAATAGTTAAACATACATGGTAACAATTTAATTATAAGAAAGCGCCACTCAAACATTCGTTTTACGATTTATTCAAAATGAAGTTTTAGACTTATATATTATGTGCTTTACATGAATTTGACAAAATTTTATAATTTAAATTCCCTAACTGTTTGCTTATCTTTCTTTTATAATCTGTAAAACCTTTTGAGTACGCTAATAACAAAACAAATTTCGATTCCTCATCCTTACATTCGCTATTTAATTTATTTAACTTATTATGTCTCTGATTTTCAAATGTAAGTAAAATATCATCCACATACCGTTTATAAACGGTGGATTTCATAAATTGGAAATACCCAATTTTCTTTTCTAAGCTTGTCAAAAAAATTAAAGGCATCGTTGGTTTTTTTGATGTTATTCATAATTGAAAAGAAAATTGACTTATGAAGTAGCAAATTCAAGAAGTTTACGAAATGGTCTTTCATGCCCGGAGATGTTTTCAATCCATAACAAACAACATAAATCAATAGTTTCAACAAATTATATATTAGTAAACAGATTACAAACATTAAAAAAACCATAATTTTATCCACACTTTGTCTATCATATTGTGCGATGCAGGAAACAAAAAACTGATTTAATTAATGGTTTTAATAATTCATCCAAAAATTTGGCTACTTTGTATCAGATAATTGATAATAGTTTTGTAAGGAAAAAGTTAAATAAAGCTTAACTTAATTAATTAACTAATTTAAATAGTGTATATTAATTAATTTAGAATTTAATAAGTATGGTATGTAAATAATAATTGTAAATATTATATTAATAATTATGATAATTATGATATGATTATATAATTTAAATTAATAGAATGATTTTATAATAATGTTTTCTTGCTCAAGATATTGTTGGCGTAAAAATAATTGAAAATAATATTGTGAATAAGAATAAATATTTGAATTTCGAATCTTTAATTAATTTAAATGGATACAATTAATACTCGATCCACACAGTCTATCGTAGCGATCACGCTCCTGTCTAATTTTATGAAACCTCCAGATACTTTTGACATTGGATATGATATTCTGAAATCCATTGATGAGATCGAGAGATTTTTCCAGTTATTGAATATCGAAGAACGATTTAATGAAAACTTTGTCAAAGCAATTATGACAATAAATGCACTCAAGAAATATGAAGAAACTGACAATATGAAGAACTTCAAAGAAAGACTAAAATTAGCTTCTGTGAAACCCCAATCAATTATTAACGACTTACAGGAAGCCCTACAATATAAACAATAAAAATATTCAGTCATGGAATTTTGCCAGAAAATCGAAAAAAATGCTGATAAAATTCTGAAGCATAAATTGCATAAAGAAAATTTAACACAGTTCCTATTATTTAATGCTTTGAAAATAAAAAAAAGATCAATTTAAAGATGGAAGAGTTAAATACATTCGAAGAAATGAAAAATAGAACGATGAATCACGAGATTGGTAAAGAAATCGATGAAAATGTGAAAAACGTTGCAGTAGTCAACAAGAAACTTTATTCTGATATGGTTCGAAGTCAAAGTGAATAAGATAGGCCAAAAACCTTATTAAGGAAGATGTCAGCAATTATAAAAAAAAGAATACAACAATCGGAAAAATGAACCTTTCAGTGGAAATAAAATTTTAAATAATTACAGAAACAGCCAATTATTATCACAACAAAGATAACGCAATTAAATATTTTAATCAAAATAATGATTACAGAAACAAAATTCGATTTGAGAATAATCATAACGGGAAAAAGCTTTTTGGTGTTTGGCGTGTACAGAAATCTGACACCGTAGAGCTGAATGCCCAAATGTGAGATTTTCTTAATGCCACGAGCAAGGGCAATTTCAACATTAATACTAGGACTTACGACAAGATGGCAAATATCAGTACACAAAATCGATTGCTGGAATGGATGATGAGACACCAAATTAGGATGAGCAACACCCAAATGCCAAAGCTTCTTCATTAGTGGAGGTGACAGAAGCGTATCACTAAACGTAAGCAATATTGTGAGCAAGAATTGTTTGTCTGTACAGTCATACCCCGGTTAACGTTGTTAAATGGTTCCAGAAAAAAATTATAATTAAGAAAAAAATTCGCAATTAAATAGATTTAAAAGATTAAGAGAATTAAAAAAAACGTTACAGCGAAGCCACGCAACGTTACAGTGGGGTATGACTATAATGGTGGACCGACGTTACAGCGAAACAACTTTATTCGGGGCAACGTTATCCGGGGTATGACTGTATATGAATGTGACTGTATGTATTATGATTATTTTTCCAATAATTCTTTGAATAGTAATTTTTTAATTAAATGACTGTAGATTCTAAGAAAAATTCACTTAATGAATATTTGAGTTTGATTAATAACTACTATGATTATCCAGTGAATGATCCCGATAAATTTGATTGTGTGAATTATGGTAGAATATGTTCAATAAATGAAAATAATTCAATAATAAAATATGATTCATTGGGGGCTAGACCTAGCATTGAAGTTAGTATTTCCAATAATAATTACAAAATTTTTCTCGATACTGGAGCAAAGATAAGTGTGGTTCAACAAAATTTATTAGAAAAGTTCCATTTATCAGAATTAAGACAAAAAGGTATAAAAGTTAAGTGTGCGAACTATAGACCACTAAGAATAATAGGTGCAGTTACATTTAATATCAAAATTAAAAGAATGATTCAGAGTAAGAATATCGCATTTTATGTAGCCGATTTCTCCTAAACTAATTGGTGGCATGAACTTTTTAGAAGAATTTAGGATTAAATTAGAAATAAATACTAAGAATTAGATAGTTCAAATAATGAATATATAAATTTAATATATAAATTTAAAAAACAGTCTAACAAGTTTCAAACGATGGTATATTAGTAAACAGACTACAAATATCAAAAGAAACTATTAAGGTTCATTTATAGCAGGGGTTCCCAAAGTTTTTCTTAGGTGGCCCAATTCAATATGACCAAAAGTTTTGGCGGACCAAAAAAAAGCAATAAAAAAAACAATAACTACAATTTTTTATTGTTTTAAATATATTTAACTATTTCTTATTTGTTTTATTATAAATATAAATTATTATTAAATATAAATCTTTGATTATATGTTTATTAAAATAAAAAATAACTGCATTTTATTTGTAATATTTATTATTTCTTTTACTATTTACTTATTTATTTTTTAAAAATATATTATATATCGTATCGATATCGCGGCCGCACTTTGGGAACCCCTGATTTATAGCATAAAAATTTAAAACCTTGATTTTTTCAATAAAGTTTGTCGGTTTAAACATTTTTTCTTTTTCTAATCCTAAATTGTATCTTTTTTTCGAAACTATATTGCAAAGTTAAATCTTATGAACTCAAGTCGTCGGACCAGAGGAATATCATCGTTTATTTCTTTTTCATTTATTTATTTAAAAAGTCAAAGAAAGCTGAAAATGAAGTCAAATTATATTTTCCAGTCCATTGTCTCCGAAAATTATATAATTTTGTATATTATTTTTGAAAAAGCTGTTGTATATTTTAATTATTTTTTTCTTCAACATAATCTTGTACTTTTATAGATCCGACATCTCCGGATAGGATTGCTGAAGGTAAAATAAATTTTTACACTTTTTTTATTTTGATTTTTATTAGCTAACATTATTAATGAAGAACTTAAAAAGAAGATTAATACTAATCTCAATTTTGGTGGCTGGAATTCTAGAGCTTCTTTTGCTAGACCTGGTCCAGTAGTTTCAAAAAAACATGGGCAATTGTCAATTAATCAGGATTCAACGAGTGAGGATGTTCAAAAATGGTTAGAATACAAAAAGTTTTCTCCTAGGTAATTAATAAAATATTTTAATAATATTTTACATTTAATGTTAAAGTGATATTGAAAAATTAAAAGTCTTTAATGGACAAACTTTGTTCCTCATTTCTCGTGATGAAATGGTTCGAATAGTAAGTTCTGAAGTTGCTAATAGATTGGATAGTCTGGTTAAAGTACAAAAGAGTTTATCTGGAGTAAGATAAATTATTATTTTTATTTTTGCAAAGACATTTATTTTTTTTAGTTTGGCACACTGAGCCGTCGTGAACTTGATGATATTTTGACAAAAAGAAAAGAGAAAGTTGAAATTACCGAAACGTTTTAAAAATGTAATATTTTATTGCCTTATTTAAATTAAAAATTTATTTTAAATATAAATAAAATAAAGTCGACAGGGTTATTCCTGTACATATATTATCATAATGATTATGTTGTTTATTTACTATTACTATTATTATTATTATTATTATTATTATTATTATTATTATTATTATTATTATTATTATTATTATTATTATTATTATTATTATTATTATATAAAATATTAAAACCCGTAACATAAATTCAATCAGCACTTGGTAAAGCACATACCATTGTCTTGTCCATATGCCCACTTGCTCAATTTATACATAATTTCAATATATGCCAAATGAATAAATTTTGTTAACTGCGTAATAATACAATGTACTTAATATAATTCTTTTAAACAAATAAATTTTGCATTAAAAGGTTAAGTGACATACCATGATTGTAGAATTCTGTATCAAATACATTCTTATTATCAATGCCACAAGTTCTACTAAATGTAACATTCTTTCATTTCATAATTACTTCTGTAGGAACAACGAACAAAAATCGCCAATTGAGGAATATCTTAAATATCTATAGATTTATCAACAACTAAGCTACTTACTACACAATTCTTCTAATCATTTTCCCGTTTGACTTCAACACTTTTATTCATTTCATTAACGGGAGATTAGAATTTCTGTTATAAATCTGTTTGGATTTAAAATTTTAAACATTTAAAAATTTTTTTCCCTTTAGGAAGTTAAGCATGAACAATGTTCAAATTTCTAATAAAATTGAAACTAGTAATTGTTAAGAAATAGCGTTTTAAAAATGAATATTAAGAAAAACACAATCCGGAATTCGGTCATATTTTCTAGATATGAAGATGAAATATAGTTATATAAATGATCATTTAATTTTTTTTTAATATATTTTTTGTTGGCTAAAGCCAAATTTCAGTACTAACATTTGTTTTATAGAACATAAAATATAAAATAGAACTACTGATGCATGATTTATATTCAATTCCATAGCTTACTAAAAGCACGTTGTATTGGTCGTATAATTAATCATTTAACATTATTTATAATAGATAAAAAAATTAAATTTTTAAATTAATTTAAAGAATAAATAAAAAGTTTGTTTGAATAACTACTAATTTTGAAGATTTATTCAACATATTATTCAAGATGACATTTTCGAATTAATGAATAGAAAAATCTGTCATTACAAATATCAATTGCAACATGTGAAAGCGTGTCTGCCATCAAAGTTCTGTCACGATGTTTTCACATAATGAACAAAATTTATTCCAAAATTTCTTTATTATTATCAAATACATCTAGGGATTTCTTTTGTCTAAAGGAAGAAAAAACAAATTTTTTATTGGTCGCATAATAATAATGCAAGTAGGCTCTTTGATATTGTTTGGTAGAATTGTTCAAAATTTTATTAGACACTTTTCAATGACACGATTCAGTTTTTGCTTTTGTTGAATAAAATTGTAATTGAATCCCCTTGTGTAGAAAAATTCTATCAGTATGAAAAATCTTAACATTATAGAGATGATAATGTTTGCATCGTTTAAGTCGACTTGATAATTAATTTTTGGAAATTTTTCTGTTTTATAATAATCATTATAATCAATAAAAAAATCGGTATAAAAGTTGTTCACTAGGAAAAAAATTTGTAGAAAAATATTTTTATAATTTCCGTTAAACTTATTTTTTTACAACCGACAGATCATTATATATATTTTTATTTAACGTGAATTTGCGACACAGATTTTTTCAAGTGTTTTTTAAACAATATATTCTATTTTTTGAAAAAATTCAAAATAAAGAAAATTGTTAATGAAGATAGTTTAACGGTCTTACTGAAATATTTTTTTACTGATAATTTTTTCAGATTTTTTTTCAAACCTTTAATTTTTATAATTTCAGTTATCAAAAATGATTTTATCCTCAAATTGAATGATTCTAAATTTTTTATCATATCAAAATTACTTTTACATATCAAGTTTCATTGCTATAAGTTTTATGTTTTCAGTTTGAGTTCATTATTTATTATTTACTTTAATAAATGTTATTAAAATTGTTTCGTTTGATTAAACCTTCATTGGCTATATTATCAATATAAAATATTTCTTTTATGTTTGACATTGTATGATTTATTTATGTTAAAATTTGGTTTGTTAATAAAATTCAAAAGTCGTAATTTATTTTTATTTAATTATATATATTTTTTCGTTTTTTGCAAATAATTGTTTATAGGAATGAATAAAAAAATTAGTGTCACTTTTGATAAACTTTAAAAGAACTTGTCAATAATAAAAAGATATAATTCAAAAAAATAAATACGTAAGGTGTTAGATGTTAGTAGAACATCCTCTTAGTTGTTTTGAAAAACATGTTCAGTAATTTAACTCAGTAATTGTATTAATTATCACAATATTGTTTAATATTTAAACTAACTTTATCAGAACACAATTTATCAGAAGAATTCAATATGAAAATTCAAATCGAATTAATTTTTTATTTAAATTCATATTTTACAATTAAAACTTATTTTTAATTTTAATTATTTTGGACTTCAATTCATTTTAAACTCTTCCGACAAATCATTCGAAATATGTACATCTGCCGAAAACACCTCACATAAGGCATTTCCGTATTGTTTATTAAATAAAATATTTTGAATTAAAATAAGTCATTTTCACTCCAGAGTTAAGAAAATTTAATAATTTTTCTCTAGTTGAAAATTTCTTACCGTTTATTTTAGTTTCTCACTTGATATTTCAAAAAATAACAACTATAAAAAATTAGAATACTTTAAAAATTCAAAAAAAGATTCAAATAAAGAAAGAATGAAAGATTTGTTAAATATCATATTTGAGTGAACAAGACCTATTTTAGATTGAAATATTTTATTTAACAAACATTATCAAATTTATTTTTGACTGAGTGATGGTTACAATCAATGTAAAACCAAAATATATCGTGGCGAGCCTTAAATAACTGCGTTTGCTGACTTATTTTGTTTTAATTGTAATATATATTTATATATATATATATATATATATATATATATATATATATATATGTCTTCTCTTTGCAACAAGGAATGTCCACACATGACAAAATTATCACTTCTGAAATAAATACTTTTTATGTTACCATTAATCACTTTTTTGTGTCGATTATTATGATTTGATCATGTTGTAGATGAATAGTCAAGATGACTTTCTAGGATTTTATTGTGAGATTTCTGGCAAAATATTCATTAGTCTACTCCAGTGTTTCTCAAACTGTGTGCCGTGAGGTTGAACCAGGTGTGCCGCGAGACTTTTTTCCCCAAAAAAGTTGGTAATAAAAAAAATTATAAAAACTATATCTAGCTTTTTATTGTGTAAAAGTCGCTTCTGTAGATCAAAATTACAAAGAATTGTCTTTATTACTTTATTAGAATCTATCGTAATCATATTTTATTAGTAGAGACTAAAAAGTACCTTTTGTATATATCATTGGAAAGTCAAAAAAATTGTAAAGATATTTGATTTTTGGGCCGCTGTGCCGCGAGCGGAAAAAGGTCTGAGAAACACGTGTCTACTCAATAGCATTTACCCTCAACTTTAACATTATAACATGCGGCTAACCTTGACATTTGTCGTGCTAAACATTGAACAATGGTGTTTTGTATTAAATTTTATAAAGATGACATCTATGTACTCTTAGTAATATAAATAGCAAATTATTTACTTTTCATGTTTTAATGATATACACATCATTTGACATTCTGAAAAGCCATAAATAAATTTTTAGCATTTTTTCTTAGAACTTTTCAAATTATAAGGAGTCAAAATTAATGTTTTTAATTTTTACATGTTAAGTGAGCACATAAGCATTATATGGTTGTTATTATTATAACAATATATAATCTTTGATGTGCATATAAATATATAATAAAGACATTTTTATGTGATTACATTCATCGGTTGTAATAATAATCATTATAGTCATAGATGTAATTATTATTTTCATTCGAGTATAGTATACTTAGTAGGCGACGCTCTAGTGTATGTCGCCCAAAATTTTAAATTATTTTAACTCAATAACTCAATAAATAAATTGATATGTATACACTTTTAACATACCCACCATGAAAGTTACTGATATTTTTGAGTTATTCACAATTATAAATGACAATGAGCTTTTAATTCGATATCTACAAACGCATCACCTGATTTCTTCAACAAAAATTTGTCACTGTGGACGCAACATGTCCTTAATTAAAAGGGCACAAACAAGTGACGGTTTTGTATTTCAATGCCCGAGAAAATGTGGTCAGGTTTCTATTCGAAAAGGAAGTTTTTTCGAAAAAAGCAGAATGCCCCTTAAAAAACTGGTGTTATTTACGTATTTTTGGCTGCAAGACATTCCCACGAACAGGATACAGTCGATGATTGGTATGGCTAACCAATTCTGGCGCTTGGTTGCTTCGAAGTATAGTTTCGATGAATAAATTTTTAATAAACGTATTTACTTATATTTCATTTAAATATATTAATTTAATTTTAAATTAATTTAAAATTTTGGGCGACATACACTAGAGCGTCGCCTACTTAGTATATCATTCTTTGATGATGTGGTCATTTTATTCTGGTAGAAATGAATTTAGTTATTAATTTCATAAAATATATATACTCATTAATTAATTTTTTTGCAAACAGAACGTATATTCAGTCATCGACATTTTGTTAATAATTTTTATTAAAAATATATTTGAGATTTGACCAAATTTCATTTTGTACTATTTATTCCTACTTGAGATAATTGTTGTCAATTTTCGTGAATGATGCAAGAAAATTCAAATAATTTTTATTCAAGTATAACAGTTCACTAAAACAAAGTTAATAATTTCATCAAAAATAATGTTACATTCATTGATTAACAACTTTACTAGTTACCAAAAAAATATTTAATCACCTGATATTTTAATTAAACAAATTTGCATCAGAATTTACCCAGTCAATTAATCCAGACACCTTCGGATTTATCAAAATGGGCCACTAACGCTTATTGAAAATGCGTTTTAATTACATTTAAAATTAACTGTTGTGATTCACTGGAAAATTTTGTATTATCATTCTATTTCTTTCATCAAAAACTGTAACCCCTAAATTACTCGTAATTTTTTAATAAATATTAAAAACAAATTTAATTTTATAATTGTTAGAAGACTTTGGAGACATAAGATCTATTATTATAAAAAACTGATTACCTTCCGGAGGAATTAATTATATTGTAAGTATAATGAGCAAGATACACACATGTAGCAATAATACAATACTACTTTGATATTCAAACATACATTACATAATAATCAGGCATACAAATTCAACATATAATAATATTATTTTAACTAGGTATTATTTACAATTATCCTGCGTCACCCTAGTTTAAAAAAGTCTGATCCTATCGATATTTCTAATTTTCTATTTTCTATTATGAAATTCGATCATGCAATTTTTTATCATTTTACATGGGCCCTCAAATTTTTATTTTTATTTGCCATATGTTTTTTTACCAATACAACATCCCCGGTATTGAAATTTCGATTTTCGAAATATAATTCATCTTCCTTATTTTCTTGTATTCATTTTTGTAACTCTAATCTTTCTGATTTACGCTTTTCCATTATTATTTGTAGTTCACATTGTTCATCATTTTCGACCCAGTCTTTGCCCGTTCTCTCTTTTAAGGAAATCTAAATTGCATCTCTATTAGTTTTAAATTGTCGTTCAATTTTTCCATTACCTGAATGAAATGCTTTTAATAAAGTTGATTCAAATGTCTTTCCTCTATCACAATGAATACTCCTTGGAATAAATTCATGGTTAGTATTGAAATGACTTGTATTGTATTTTTTGAACACAGAAACATAGGAACGTCACTGTGCATTGTATAACAATATTTCCATCCAACTCTACATTAATGCTTCTATTATCACAATTCTTCTTTCTTTTCTTATAAAATAGATGAATTAAATAAATAATTTTTAAACAATTATCCTAAATATTTGTGCATAAGTATTTGTGCTTCTATTTGTCTTATATTTTGGTAGGGATCGCGGACCAGTTTGAAAACTATTGCCGGCCATAGTTACCACATCGCGGGTTAAAATTTTCAGAGAATCTTTTAAAAACCAAAATTTTTTAAATGAGATAATTGAAAAAATGTAGTTAGAATAGAAATTGTACCATATAAAATAGAGGACATTCCAAAATTACTTCAACTTTTTACTTACTTTTATCGACAAATTTTTTTAATAAAAATTATTTCGTTGCTTATTTGATTAATTCATTCATCGCAAGTTTTATTCAATTTTTCATTACACCTATGGTCAGAACATTTTGGATATCATTCATTTTTATTCATGGATTTGGATGAAATATTTAGTTGTCAAACCAATTTGTTGAAAGATTTTAAATTGTATTTTATTATTTCATTATTCAAAAATTTTGTCATGAAAGATTTTTGTCAAAGTTCTAGAAATTTTATGTTTTCGAATCAGTAGGATAATCTTTTTCGTATCAAATCGTCATGGCAAGATCCAAATGCCTACCTAAGTACATGAAATTTGTATGTTACAAAAGCATGATCCAGATGTTCACATATTGAAATATTTCGTCCAAATGATGAATTCAAACTTATTTTAGGAAAAAAACAGGAGAGTTCATTTATTTTATTTCAAAATATGCAAATGTATGTGGTTTGCCTCTCGATATACAACGACCACCAAATTAATTGATTGTGAAGCAAAAGGTGTTGTAAGAAATTCTCAGTACTCAGGATTTGCCAACTGGAAACAGAGAGACAAAAGGAAGATAGTAACAAAGACATAGTGAAATGTGTACTTCCTGTATCAAATGAGAAGTTGTGTCCAGCTGAATGGACCAACCAACGAGCTCTAGTGACATCAAAAAAATCCCCACTGTTGTTAAACAGGAGATGCGAGTTCGAAAAACGTGAGCGTGTTCATCGCCGTGCTTGAAAGAAAGCCCGGATTGCTGGTTATACGCGCAAGCTAATCAGGAAGATGGAAGTAAGTGAAGGTCCATAGATTCAAACCTGAATAATCTATGAGACATTAAAAGTTATTAAAATACAAGGTAAATATTTTCATTCCTATTATTTTATTATGGCTTCTGGTATTTAAATAATTAAATAGATTAGAGGATAATTACTTATATTGGACTTATATAGGTCTTCTAACGACTGTTCATGAACTCGAAAGAATTTTCGACAATTATAATTTACTAGAGTACGCTTACTTTTGCGAACATTCATCCATTTAATACAGGACCAACATTGGATACTCAACCGGTTTTAAGTGATCAAACATATTTTATTCTGGGTTATACTGGGAACAGGGTGAAGTGTGTATTTTATACCCACTTATAACGCAACACAAACAAATAAAATTGAACTCCAGAAAATGGGAATATGACGTCTCTAATTAGCCAAACACTGACTAACAGAGAGATTGAAAAAGTAATCCATTGATGAAGTTCTCAAACAAAATTAAGCTACTTTAAAGATATTTGAAGCGTGAGACCGTTTCGTTACGAGGCACTCCCGATCCCATCGAACTTCGGAATGAACTTCATTTCTACAATTTTCTCTCCCTCAAAAACTTACTCATCGACTTTGGCGACAATATCAATGGAAATATCAATTGAATCTTCGAGGAAAGTGGCAGAGAACACATGAACAGATTGAACGTTGCGTAAATAGCGGACAGCTTCCCAGTTCGCCTAAGGATTCTGGTGAGTACAATTAATTCTAAATAGTGGTTTAATGCTTATTTTTTTCTGGTTTTGACCACAATTTGATTTATTCCTTCGCTTTTCCTTTTAATTTAAATTTAATATATTATCTTTGTTCTCATCTAAAAGATATACAGAATTTGAAGAACGGGTATAGTATCATTTAATTAATGATCCCTTAAGGAGCATGAAAGGGTTATGTGTACACCTTTATTAGACTGGATTGGACGTTTAGCAGGTATTTGAAGTGTGCTAATAATCAAAGAAACAGATATATGTCAACAGCCACAATTCCACGTTACAACAATGTAATTCATTGGATATTGACATTAATTGGTAAAAAAAATTATTCAAAAAATATTTTAAAAGCTGATCAATGAAATCAAGCTTCAAGGTAATAAAAAATAACGGCAGCAATATACGTTTCTGAGTTTATCTTAAGTTTCAGTAAATTTTTAAACAGAAATAATGATTGACATTTTAGTTATTTAAATTTTTTGATTAAATTTATATTTAAAATCTTAATTTTGAAAATTTTTTTTACACTAAGTTATACGTTTTTAAATAATTTTAATATAATGTATACAATAACCGTCAAAAAACTAAATTTTATAAAATAATTAATGCTATATTATTTATAATGCATTGTTATAATATTATAGTTTATTAATGTGGATTTCAAACAGATAAAGATTTAAAATTAATTAATTTTTACCAATTTATTTATTTTCTTTATTTTAATTAAAATGAAGAAAGCTAGAATATTAGTATTAGGAGATCTTGGATATTCTCCTAGAATGAAAAATCATTGTCTGTCATTTGTTAAGTGCGATTGGGAAGTTTATTTTTCAGGTTATTTATCTTCCGAGCTGCCAGCAAATATTTTTGAAAATAAAAACATTCACATCGACCCTATTCAAGAATCTCCACCATTTATTAATCAGAGAAAAGAAAATAAAATGTTTCTGATTTTAAAGGTATTTTATGCAAATTATTTATTATTTCATGCAATTTAAACTCAGGTTTTATTCACAACTATTTATTTATTTTCATTTCTTATTCAATGTGAGTGGACTGATATTTTAATGATTCAAAATCCGCCAGCTGTGCCAACTTTTGTAATAGTTTGGTTGATATCAAAAATTCGAGGCATAAAATTGGTTATTGATTGGCACAATTATGGTTACACTTTAATGAACAGAAAAGGCACTAAACGGGGTTTACTAGCAAGGCATGTTATTTATAAAATTACAATTAATATTTTTTAAGTAAAAGTTGATTTTAAGGTTTATAAAATTAAGTTTTTATATAAATTATTTATTACGAACTTTAGTGTTTTCCCATTTTTGCTTTCATTTTTAACAATTCTTTCCGTTATCTTTTAAAACTACTCAAATTTGTTCTCTTTTATTGAAGAAATAAAAGAAAATAGGAAACTTTCACACTGAATTATCAGTTTTGATAAATATGACAAAAGAGCTAACAAAAATGAATATATTATATTGAACACATTTTTTAAGTGCAACTATTACATACACGAGGAATGTCATATTGATGGGGGCTGTCTAGGTGGTCCTGGAAAAAGATTTTTCACCCGAGAACATTATCCATGGTTCAAAAGGATGTTTCATATTGTTCCACAGTTTCTTTGCCTTTTTAAGACGGTATTTTTGAGTGCTTTGCGTAAGAAGTTAGCATATACGCTTCCCACACTAAAACTCAAATTCCCTTGCCTGTGTCTCCCACCACTTTTCCCTGTAATTATAGGATAAAATCTGGTTTACGGAGACAATCAGAACTTCTTCTGTTTTTTTCTTACAAGTCACGGCTTTGTAGTCTTATTATTACCTTATTATTTCACTTATTATTGATTTTACAGTGTTCAAAGAGCACTGAACAGCTGTTATGATTGCGGGATTTTGAAGCCGACACGAATCATTATGATGCATGTAACTCTTCCAATATTTAGGTGGCTTTCAACTGTCCATTTCAAAGGTATAGCTGAAACAAAATAGTAAAAAATAGATAAACTCTGTCAAATTTATCCCAAAGACATCTTTTTATTAAAAATAATCTATCAAATTTACCCAGAACATCCTGCATATATAATAATTCCACGATAAATAAACTATATCATAATATTGTGATCTAAATACATAATTCTCTGATGAGTGATTATAACCAAATGGCAAATTTTATTATAACTTTTAATTTGGATTGACAACATGGTATTTTCATTTTAAAGTTATCTGAAAATCGACTTTCCCCTATCGAATGATGCATAATTTATCTAATTTGGACCATTAATTCATTTTTCAACAGGGTTTTTTTCGGTGGTGATCAAACTTATACCAAAATATTGACATTAAAGAGTTATTGAATAAAATAAATATGAATTAACACTAGATTTACGGACTGAGCAAATTTGACTCATTTAAAATTCTATTACTACATATATATAATACTGATTTATTATTTTTGAATAGATATGTTGGTTTTTAGATACATCATAAAATATAGATAAATATTAATTACACTCCTCCACCGACTCCCTCATTTTCCATCTTTACAACTATTTTTACCCGTAAATCTTGTGTTAAACCACATAACATAAATTGATAAAATAATTCCATCATTTATGCCGTAATTTTTATTCCATGTATTCCACTACAATATATGTGAGTCGTATACAATTTGCTGATTATATGGATATATACATATGATACATCCACCTTACAAATGCTCCACTAGCTCCAAGTTGAAAATTACAAATCTGTTTCATTATCTCTGAAGGTTTTGCAATCATTGTAACACAATTAGAATTTAGAGAAACTTTTTTAACAACAGTTGTGATTCCTTTTTCCTACTGTGTTCTAAATCTACTTCTAAATCTAATTCTACCTTGTAAAAATGCAGACTTTTATGTTAATTTTGCAAACTTCAAATTCCACCACCACGAATAAGTATTATTAAGTATTATTTTACACGCGACGAAGGAAAATTGGTATTCAAAAGTATACTATTCATCGATTGCAATGCAATGTATAAAGAATTTAGACTTAATTTAGATATCATAATTAGTTATTTTTGTCACAAATAAATGAACGGAATAGGATAGAATGCTATTTTCTTTTACATATAACGGACGAGGAGGCAAAATTTGGAATAAGTTTCAATGTAACCCTATGAAGCAAAAAATGCCAAACCAAAATGAATAGTATATTTGATTTATTCATGGTCAAAACAATAAATACAAACCATCAAACAATGGAAATTACACCATTTTGATTAACAGCTCTCAAGCATTTCCGAATAGTCAGAATATCAGCTCACCTTGATTCATTGATTGCAGCGCAATTTCGATTTTCTGTTGTAGTTGAGGAGTTAAAGTTACCTTCCAGCTTTTGTCATACACTTTTGCTTCGAGGCGACCCCAAAAATATTTTGGAGCGGAACTGAGGAAGATTTGTCGGATTGTACGATTTATCGACGAATGGAATATTCAGAGTGCAAAACAGCGCTGTGGTGGTATTAGAGTAATGAGCCGACGCAAGGTCCGACCAAAACAGAATGTAATCGTTTTGATGATGCATGGATACAAAACTTGCTCATGCAGTTTTCCTGATATAAGTTCACATTGACGGAGTTCGGTCTTTGGAGGAAAACTGGTTCGCTGATTGAATCCTCAGAAACGCGCACCCACACTATCAATTGATCCGGAATTTTCTTTATGTACGATATTTAACATGAAAATTCTTTTTCTACGAGTGAGTTCCAGTACTTTTCCAGCACAAAGTTTTGTGACACGTAACTGTTCATCTATATATTGTGGAGCCTTCTGACGCTTTCAGCATTTAAGGTCACGTTCATACATAACGGTGCGCATCGTCTTTTCTGGGCTTTATGACGTAGCGAATCACCTATGCGATTTGCCAACCACCGGGAGATTCCACCACGTTTAGAATTGAGAGCCAGACTGGACGGGAGATATTTTGAGTAAATGCCAGCTTTTTAAGGAGTGAATTAATGGTGGACTGTGGAAATCCCTCAAGCACAAAGTGTTTGACAGTGAAAACTTTGACACAGTATCCACTCCGCCATGAATGCTGTGACACATAATATGACTGCATGATGATAAATTGTTTCGCAATCAACACATGAACCAATCAGAATTCTTTATCAGAACACCATATTTTCAGTATATACTACATTTAATTAAAAATATTCCAGATTTTGCTTCCGCGCCCGTTATTGTAATCAAAGTGAATCTACAATTAAATATGCAAAGGCATTTTTTAAAAATTCTTTACATTTGATCTTTTTAGAATATACAAAAATATCGAATTAAAATTTTCTCGTAAGCGATTAAATGCGAAACATCTTTGTGTCAGTAAAGCTTTTGCAAATGATCTCTTTTTGAAAAATGACATCAAAGCTGAGGTTCTTTATGATTTACCTTGGGCAATCAATGGTGAGAAAGACATGAAATCCATACATCAACTGTTTGTAAAGTGAGTTGTAACCATTTATAATTCTATTTTGGGTTTAATATTGCAGGTTAAAATCGGATTATCCAATACTAAGTGATAAGAGTCAATGTCCGAACACAACAGTTTTAACGGAAGAATTATCAACTGGAACTGTTAGATATCTCTTAGACAGGCCTGCCATTATAGTTAGCAGTTGCAGTTGGACAATAGACGACGACTTCGAGACTCTATTTAAAGCATTAGATCAATATAATGAATCTGTGGTCAACGGGGCTGATCTGCCAGATATAATATGTATCATCACAGGTTATTTACCTCATTAAATTAATCAATCAATACACTTAAAAATGCTGTGCTGAAAATTCCTGTTAAATATAAAACAAATTATTGATCGAAAGTCTATCGAAGAAATTAATATAATAATATTGAATAAACTGAAGCAAAATCGATTAAATAAAAAAATGTATTGATTCAAATTTTCTGAGAAAATCTTCTATTTTCTTTGCTACTGAGCGCGTATTTTCATTTTCATTTTTCTTCACATCTTATAAAATCAATAAATTCTTGTTTTACTGCCATTTTTGACATTTTTCAAAATATTGCTTCTTTTTAGCGCATATTTTGTGAAAACTATCTTAACGAATAATAATTTGTGTGTGTGTGTGTAATTTGGGAACATCAAATGCTGGTTTGGAAGTGACACAAATTGGAACTGAAAATGTAAAGCCAAATAAAATAAAGTAAAATGAAATTGCACATAAATATTGATTGCTAATTGATATAAAAAATGAGAAGGAGGAATATGTACCTATTATTTATCAATAGTTCAATATAATAATATCGAATTAACTGAATTAAAATCGTTATTAGTCCAGTTACAAATTTTATCTGCAAAATCATTTATTCTCTATTTTGCCTATATTTTCAGTTTTTATTTTCACATTTAAAAAAATCAATAAATCCCATTTTCGCCATTTTTCTTGTTTCTTCTTCAAATATAGTTTTTTACCGTCCCCTCAAACGGGAACATTCCACTAATAATAAAATTAGGCGTAAATGTATGTCTGTGTTTGTCAGTTATAATATCAAATATAACAAATTGGAATCGAAGTTGACGTGGATTATAATGAAAAGTAAAGTTACCAGAGTAACCCAAACGCATAAAACACATCAGGAGAATCTGAATTTTTAATAGGTTTAAATCCATTTTTTCCCATTTTGACTCTTGTTCTTTAATATAGGATGTTGAAACCCAGGTTCATATACTTGTCTCCAATCGTAGAAGTATCAGTCAATTACTCGGCCTTTCTTTTGTTAAAATTCCTGTCCATCAATAGGTTTTGAATAATATTCAAATTTGGTAATGAGATAAACAATTTTGTCAAAATTTATTTTTTACGTAAATTTAAAGAATTTATATTTCCAAAAGTAAATACAGGCCTAATGTTGTGTGAATAATAATCATAGCGAACAACCGACTTGATAACTGTTGACAGACTATTCCAAGTTTGCGTGGACATCAGTAAAACATAGTTTGCGAAACCCTACATGGTAAGGAGATAAGTACTTGTGGAAATTGTTCAAGTCATCAATGTTTAGCGCCTTATTGATGTATTGCTCCCTAGAAACGTCTCCCCTAGATCTTTTGAGCATTATTTTGAGAAATACTGATTAGGAATTCCTTCGCAGTTAGGAGCAGTGATTGACCTAATTAAAAAGTGTAATTAAAATTCGATACAGACTGGTTTAGAAGTTATTAAAATGTCATCCGTACCTCATAAGAAACTCAATCCCTTCCGAGAATCAGCACATATCGAATATAAATCCATTTGACGTCTTGCAAGCTCAAATAGAATCAAATTGTCTTAATGAATTGTGATTGACGGATTTTTTTAATTTTCAATTTAATTTAAATTCCGCATCAATTGAAAGAGAAAAATCAATTTCCCTATAAATTTGAAATAAAAATATGATTTTGTCGATTATAGTTAAAAATTAATAGACAAATATTCAAATCAATAAATTTAATTTGATTAAAATATCAATTAGATAATAAATTAAATCCAATTGATAATAAATTATTAATATTGACAATGAAATTAGATCAAATATAAAAATAATAGATTTATTTTGGGATATTCATTTAACATCTGTATTATAAGAGAGCAAAATTCTATTTTAACACGTGTCATTGACAGCTCAACTATAATTTCATTTTGCCGTTTAATATTAGGAAAAGGGCCAATGAAAAGGTACTTCGAAAGAATCGTTTCGGAACAAGAGTGGAAGCATGTGTTTGTCATTATGCCTTGGTTGGAAATAAAGGATTATCCCACCATGTTGTCAGCAGCTGACATTGGCATATGTTTACACAACAGCACCAGTGGTTTAGATCTGCCAATGAAAGTTGTTTAAATTTCTTTAATTGGCATTTTACAAGCCATATTAAGATTGTTGATATGTTTTCTGTTGGTTTGCCGGTGCTGGCTCTCAATTACAAATGTCTTCATGAGCTGGTGCTGGACCGGGTCAATGGCAGGCTATTCACCAGCCATGAAGCCCTCTACCATCATTTATGCGAGGTTCTACCGAGCATTAGGTTGATTGATCAGACCGAGTCAGATATTACCAAATACCGATGGAATATCGTTAACAACTCCAAACATGGCCTTGTGGCAAGATCATTGGGAAGAGGTTGTGTTGCCAATAGTAACGGATTTGGTCGCCAAATTTTAATTCGTAATAAATTTGGAATATTTATTTTCTCATTTTTTCATTGGTTTAAATATCCATTTGTTGAATAAAGCATTAGATCAATATAATGAATCTGTGGTCAACGGGGCTGATCTGCCAGATATAATATGTATCATCACAGGTTATTTACCTCATTAAATTAATCAATCAATACACTTAAAAATGCTGTGCTGAAAATTCCTGTTAAATATAAAACAAATTATTGATCGAAAGTCTATCGAAGAAATTAATATAATAATATTGAATAAACTGAAGCAAAATCGATTAAATAAAAAAATGTATTGATTGGTTTAATAAATATCCATTTGTTGAATATTATATTGTGCAATATTTTATACTTTTCATATATGAGTGATTTTTGTTGATATTGCTTGAAAAATGCAGTAAAGATTCATAAAAAGAAAATATTTTGACATAAAATTTAAAAAAATTTTCTTATTAATTTTGGTGTACAATTCTTCTTTTTCGATAAGAAACTACGTTTTGATGGATATGCGATAACAAATGCATATATTATTATAAACAAAAAAATACGTATATATTTATACATAAAAATTAAAAATTTGTTCGAACAAGAAAAATTGCTTAATCTTTTTCCAGTTATTTTTTCTCTGATATTTCGAAGAAATGAAATCTCAGAAATAGGTAAATTACTTTCGGGCCAATTTAGACTAAGATTTATGCCTCTAAGAGCTTCATCAGTCTGAACGCATAACCTGTAATTATTACTATCTGCTTCATCGATGTTAATATTTTTCGATTATGTCTTCATGAGTAATATGCGATCTAGACCTTTCATTTCCTCCACTTGCCCAATCAATTATCTAATTATCATTTATGTTATTCTCTGGAATTACAAGGTGGTAAAGTTTTATTATATAGAACATCGTATACATCCGAAAAACGATTGAATGGTAAATTAAAGTTTAGTTCATCAACTGAACCGAAAAGATGTTTAAAGCCATTTTTTATCGTTTGAATTTTAACCTTCATTCCATGCTTCAATCAGCATAAAACAAAATCCTTCAATGTATTAGATTTTAAGGCTTCAACTAAATTTTCATCATTCCTTGACATTAAAAAAAGTTTATATAAAAATTAATAAAAGTTTCTTGCGATACAAAGTTTTTAACGATTTTAAAATATTTTGATCGAGTGGTTGCAGTATTGATGAAGTCTTTGGTGGATGTTATGTTTCCATCATTTGACTTCATTTGTTCTCCAAAGCAGTGACTGCTGGCAATAAAATGGCTTTCGATGGCAAATTTTTCCGTTCCTAATTGGTTTTTACTTCTGGTACAAATACTTTATGAAACCATTTTTGTAAAAAGTTCTCTAGTTTGCCATGCATTTTTCGAAGATCGGTAGTGTATATTAGGAAAATTCACATTTTTAAAAGAACGTTGATGTTTTGATCGTCCAATTACCATCAATGGTAATTTATGCTGACCAGTCGCATTCACACAAGACATTACAGTTATCCGTTTCTTACTCTTCTTCCTAACTGGTGCAATCGTTTCTTCTGCAGTCACTAAAGTTTTCATATTAATATTTTTGAAAATCAATCGGGTTTCATCAGCATGGTATATTTGTTCTGGGTGCATTGTACATTTTTCAAACTGATTCTTAAACCTCGAAATAAATCCAGGTACGTCTGTATCATTAACAGATAGTTTTTCTCCACTGATTTTAAGAATTCGAATTGAATGTCTTTTTTTTTAATTCTGAATCCAACCATGGCTGGCCATAAATAAAATATCAGAATTCGAATGTTGGTGAAACTCTAAAGCTTTAACCCTAAGCATTTTATCATAAAAGAAGTAATGCTTCAATCTTTTATTGCAAAACCACTGATATAGTACATTTTCAATATCTGGTACTTTGATAGTGGAGATCCACTTAACTTTACTTGTACGCTGTATGTAATTTTTGGTAAAGTCCTGTATATTTTCTTTGTTATTTCTAATGTTATTTCTAATTATTAGTACCATCTTCTAAATCAGACAATATTTTAGATTTTTCTTCGATTGTTAATTTTGGTTTTTTCCTGTTCATGATGAATCTAATAAATTTTAATTATATTTTAATTATATATAATTGCATAATTAAATAATAATTATTGTAATTTTTATACCTACATTAACAGTGAATTATTAATGTTTTATGGATTTTAAAACTGTTCAAATAATTTTTTATTATTTAAGGATTTTACAACATAAAAAATAAAAAAAAATTCAGAGGTTGCTTTTTGTGAATTAAATTTTAAATTGGAATCAAAAAAAGTTTCTTTGTGTTAGTTTCTTTTTGTGAAGTTGCCTTTTCCGAATCTTTACTGTATATGAATTTATTTGTTTGGTTATTTTTAAAATTGTCGAATAAACAGCACAGGTAGGTAAATCTCATCCTAGTCATCGGAAGATCCACATGTTGACGCACGAGGTATGTTCTATATGTGATCTCTAGGGTAATCACGTTGTACCATTAGCTATGTTTAAGGCGTCAGTGGTTAAACGTAATGACAGATCTTTTTTGGGATAATGTAATGTTCGTATGTAAGACAAAGAAGTTTTGGCACTTTCAAAAGCTTCAAGAGAATCTTTATTCCTGATAACTAACTTGAGAGGGTAAAAGATTTTCGAAAACTTTTGGGATATATCATTGCCAGTAGTTCATCATTCCCAGAAAACTTCGCCGTTGATTTACTGTCTTAGGAAGAGGAAAGTTACGGATGTTGTTAAGTTTCCGTAAGTGGGCTAACTCCATCGCTAGAAATAATGTGTCATAAGAAACAAACTTCCTCTTTGAAAAATGAACACTTATTGCTGTTGATCTGCAGGTTGTGGTCATGTAATTTGTGCATTAAAAATCGATTAATCTACAGGTATAAGTGAAATGGCCTAATAAATATCATTAATTAATAATTAATTAATATCACTAATAGATATCATTATTATTAATTTCAAAATAATCAGACAATTTTTTTGCAGAATTATTCAAAACATACTGGACAAAATAATATTGCATGTATATTGTGAGCCCGTAAAATGCCACTCACCCCCTATAAAATATCCCACGCCATAAGTCGAATACAACGGAAGTTTAAATCCCTAAAATTTCCGGCAGCTTTTAAAGATCCTCAAAGATCCTCATCTACAAACTAACTATTTAGTAGAAAAAATCTTATTAAATGGCTTTTCTCAAAATTCTTGTCGGCTAATTTTAAAGATTTATTATTCATTCGAATCGCAACAATCTCTTCTAAACATTTACTAGAAAAGATCTTTTAGTCTATTAAGAAGTCTTCTAAATTTCTCTCACTGAATTTCCTGACCGATTTTAAAGATTCGAATTTGCAACAACCTCATCTACAGAGTGATTTCAGTAATTTACTAGATAAAACATTTACACGACTTCTCAAAAATCTTTTCAACTGATTTCAAAAATTTATAGATCATTTGATTTACAAATATCTCTACAAATTACTACCATAGATTTACAAAATAACAAAGAATAAAAAAAACATTTAATAATTTATTAAACAAAAATACAAATAATTAATATTTATTTTTATCGATCTTCTCCGTAGACCTTTGCAAATAGATTTGTCAAATAATCCTTTAATTGTCACGACTACTATTAATTTTTCTTGAATTCATATCGATAATTATTTGCAATTACCTATTTTTCTTTTTAAAAAAATCATTTTTTGACATATAAAATTATTTTTTCCAATTTCACCACAAATTTATCAAAAACATCGATATATTTACTGATTCATAGTCTTATATCTTTTTAATAAATACAGTGAAAAAGAAATCAGTGGTGAAATTGGAAATATATATATATATATAAATATATATAAATTGTCCATGAATTGCTTATTGGAGCTTGAAAATTGTTCTTAGATAAATTTAATTAATTAAATAAATAATGAGAGCAATGAAAATTTAACTTTTAAAACATACTATACCTAAACATTCTCTATCTTCAAATTTAATTACCAACCCGTCAAAAATGACAACACGGTAACATCTATTGGGAAGAACTTTAATCTAGTGATGAATTTTTTATCTTAAAATCTAGTTGAAAGAAGTGTTTCGATTTTAAAAAATAATATATTTCAATCTACAAGTCCGTTAATTAGAATGTTTTTGTATATGTACGATTATAAAATATTTTCTGGTATAAGCTATTTTACCCAGAGCCGTAGCTAAGGGTGGCGAATGGGGCGACCGCCTCGGGCGCCGAGTCGAAGGGCGCCAAAACTGTGAAATGATCATTTAATTTTTTTTGCTTTTCTTTCTTTTTTTCATATAAAATTTTTATATTCTGCTTTCCATGTTTACTGTTTTCAAAAGTTAAACTAAAGCAAAACTGTTTTCCTGGTCTATCTAAAGGTTTTTGCAAACGGGCGACTAAATCCGAAGGTGTGTGATCATGAAAACAGTTTTGAGCATAGAAAATGCTACTTAGCTTGGAAAGATCTTGAAAATCGTTTGTAAGAAGGAAGGACAATTGATGATAATCTTTAATTTAATTTATCTTTAATTTCTTTTATTTAGAATTCAATGTTAAATGTTAAAGTTGATCACTTGATCTTCTCAAATATATTATAATAGTAACCTTAATAGGAACTTAATGATCAAAACTCTGAACTTAGGTTTAATAAATACGGAGTAAATAAATTTTCAATATTAATGTATAATAAATATTTATAATTAATTGGTTTTCATTATAATATAAGTTTGGTTAAGCATTGTATAGCTTTGCACCTTAATTTGACTCTTCAAGATCAATTCCATTCCTGTAAGTACATAATTAATGGGGAGTGGTGGATTCTTTTGGCACCAGGGGCGCCATTTTCCCTAGCTACGGCTCTGATTTTACCTTCTGCATTAGTTGATTGTTATGTAGTTCTTGATAACTGCTTTTTCGTCGGTTTTATGGTAATCTTTTTTATATTATCTCTAATGTTAAGGTTACAGCTATTGATAAAATGAATTAATTTGTTTATCTCGCAAAAATTGAATAAAACATGCTATATTGGTAGATCTATTATTTTTACGGGAAGTTATTTTGAATTTGAACAAGGAATCTAATATTATTTTGAGATTTTTGTATGAAAATTATTCCTTTTCGCTTTATCTAACATTATGTTTTTATATTATTTTTTTACTTATATGTTAAATACGCAAAATACCAAAAGTAAAAGTAAAAAACAATTCTTTCTTCATTTTCCCAAAATGACAGTATTCTTCGAGTATCAGCCAAAGAAATGTTTTCCAATTTCATTAAAAAAAATTATTTCTTAAAAATGGTTCTTTTTATGTGGTGTATTTTATCGCTTTTCTGCATGTTTGTTTTATTATAGAAATTGAATATAATTTCAACCTTTTTAGAGATTTATGCATTAAATTTTGGATTTATTTCTATTTAAAAGTAAGTTAGATATTTAAACTAATTTATTAATAAAACAAAAATAATCTCCAAAAATTTCTATTTTTAATACATTTTCTTCAACAAAATCTAATAAGTTATTTCTGTGTTCTTCAGAAATATTTTGCTTGACATTACAACTTTTCTTTTGATATTTCACCATATTTTTTATATATTGTTAATGCCTCTGATCGCATTTTTGGAAATTACTAATTATTTTCCAAAATCAAAATAATCTTCACCGTTTTCCATGGCATTGGTGTTTGTGTGTTTAAGTTTGTTTTCTATCTCATTCTCAATTTCTATTAATAAATATTATTTGTGAAACATTAAAATTCAACACACATGTAAGTTTGTGTGTTTCAACAATTTTATTGATTATTTTAAATATTATAGATATTATTACGTAGTATTAGGTGCAAACAGATGTAGAAATTGAGGAAGGGGTAGAAAAAACTTTAACATACAAACACAACATATAAATAATTATGCACATAAATTTTCGATATATAAAAATATACATGTAATACATCTAATTCCAAAAGTTAAAAGTCTCTATAATACAAGTTCTTACATTGTCAATTCTTCACCTTCGCAAAAAGGTAGCGTTTTCAGAGAAATATCTAAAAATCTAAAGAAATAATAACTTCAAATTATTTTTTATAAATAGATTTTACGATGTTTTGTCGTCCTTTTATCGAAAACTCAAAGTAGAGTTGTCCGATTGAAAATCCAAAATTTTTTCTGCCATGAATTTTAATATATTAAAAATAACGATAATGTTAACAATATGTTAATTACTTTTAACTTTCGGAATAAAAAAAGCTATATTAATTTTGCGTGTATTTTATATTATGTGTGCTGTGTTTGTACCTAAAATTATTTTTCTGTCACTTTCTCAATTCCTATAATAAAACTCTTAACTTTCGGAACATTAAATTTTTGCAGAGGTAAGTTTGTGTGTTCCTATATTATAATTTTATCGATTTTTTTAGATTATAGTAACTTTTAACTTTCGGAATTAGGTATACCAAAAGTTTATTTAGCTTCATAATTTAAAAATTCGAAAAGATAAACTTAAAGAAATTAATATAGACACGTAAAACACTATTTTGTGAGGATTTGACAATTTTTTTTCATAACGCATAAATAATTATTTGTTAAAATAGATAGAGAAATAAAAAATAATAAAATTTGCATTCTTCATACAAAATATTTTCCTTTTTTGATAGAAATTAATTCTCAAATCTTTTGCTTCAGAATTTGTTTGTTCATTTATTTCTAGTAAATATAAATCTTTCATTGAAATATATAACAATACGAATCGAATTACAACAATTATGAGGTATTTGGCGTTAAGTAGGATATAGGAAAATGAAAAAAATATATGGAAAAGAATTTTATAAAAAATTGTGCTTAACATTAAAAAGTAATCTACACCAAACTAAGTTGCTCGGAGAATTAATGATATTTGAAAATATCGTTGAATGATGAGAAAGACTTCCAAATATTATTACGCAGTTCAGTTACAATTACTTCCACAGCGAAATCTTTTTCCACAATTGAAATTAATAAGAAAAATTACTTTAGAAAACGTTTTGGTTTACTTGGTTTATTTATAATTATTTCGATATACTAATAGCTGTCAGATCTGCTTAAATGCTTTAATAAAAAAATAAAAGTATATAAAAGCAATTAAATGACCGAAAATCCTTTCATTATGTAATTATTTATTGCTAATGAGTTTGTGAGACGAAAAATGTAAATAGTTAATATTTCATGAACTCTGAGATTTGTAGTACATAAAGATCATTCTGGTACATGACCTCTCCCTGTCAAAAACTAATAAAAGTGACCTGTCAGAAATCGTGACAGTATTTAAATGAGCTATTATTTATTGAGACAAAGAGAACATAATATTTGCAAGTGTAAAAAATGTGCAAATGCAAACTTTTTTCACTGTATACTTTTTATTGATTGGTTAAAAAAATTGGCCTATCGGGAATATTTTGAAGAGGTGTGAACATGTGCTGTTATTGATTTTTTTTGTGTAAATTGTGTCAGATCCATCTACGAGTCAGATTATTTAATTGATCCACATCAAAGGTGTGTTTGAGTAGGAAATCTGTTCCAGAGTTCCTAACGGATGTGTGGTTAACTAAACTATATTTTAGAAGAATGACAAACTATTACACCAATTTTAGTATGGGCCCTGTCAAATAGAAACAGGGCAACTCGGCTTACACATAACATACATGACAACCCCGGGAGATTATTTTGCTAGAATAATCAAAAGTTGTGTACTTTCACATTTTGCAAATTGAGCTATTACAATTCTAGCATTAATTCCAAAATTAGTTTCATTTTTTTTGACAAATGAAATCTGTATATTTTATATTTGAAATAAATTAATTAATTATCTTTGGATTATTATTATTATTAAATACAAAAAATTAAAATGAACCAAATATAAATACAAAAACTTTAAAATAAAACCATTAAAAAATTGACCAAATATTAATCAAGATTCACTAGAAACAAGTTTTTTGAGATCATTTTTATGTGAATTTTCAACATCAAAAGGAGATATAGGCGCAGAGGGAAAGGTTGATTGTGAAGAGTTACTTTTTCCAAAGCTAGGTTTGGTGTGATTTTTGTCAAGTCGAATTAGTGTCCCTCCAAGGTTTTCATCATCATCAGACCCATCACTTAAAAAATTCCTATTTGCATATTGCGATTTAAATATTTTCCACAATTGACAAACAATATCTGCAGCAACAATATCACCAGCATTTAAAGATATCATTTTCAATAGAAAAACGCCGTCATATCTGAGAAATTGAAGTTCGAATTTCACAACCATGCACTTCTCTTCATCACAGTTTTTCAATTGTTGATTCAATTTAAGATACCTATAAATAAATCCTCTACGCTTCTGATATGCACTAGTCCGAAATATCCACATGATTATACTGATTATTAACAAAATGGTGGACGAAAATATCCAGCACCAAAGAAAGAAAAAGATTTTTTCATTTAGCATGTTCACAGGCAATACACATTGAGCAACTACAGAATTCTTAGTTCCCAATTGTTGAATGTTAACATAGCAATATCCAACTCTGGGAAATACAAGTGTTGATTTCCAATCCTGGCCATTTAGGATGTTTTTCATTATTTTGAAACCAAAAAATATACCGGCTTCATTCAATCCAAGAAAACATTTCATGAAATACAGTTGTAAGACACAGTTTGAGAGATAAAGAAATTTAACTATGAAGTACATGCATAATAATCTGGTTCCTTGACGCTTACTCATGATACAAAATGGACAACATTTATAAATAGATCTACGAAATCTTGCTAATCTACCATTTCGATTATCACGATGCTAAAATGAAATATAATTTAAATAAATTTATCATAAAAATAATAAGTGGGGAGCGGATTTCCAAAACAGTTCTTACTGTTAATTAAAGGTTTATCCACATTTAAGCGAAAAGCTGTCCCGAAGTGTAATATACTGTGATGTACGCTATTTTTATTTTTATCATTATTTTATTGTTATTTTATTATTATTATTATTATTATTATTTTTTTTTTCAAATTTTTGAAAATAATAATAATTCAGGAAAATTATAAATTAAAAAAATCAATAAAAAGACAATATTAGAATAGATACAAGAACAATGAAGATTGGGAATAATTTTATATATTAATCACTTTTGGGTTAGTAGTATTGTTGTACTGCAATAAAAGTTATTGTTTAAAAATCTTGTATGTTTTTATGATAGTTGTTCTTTAAATATATTATTTACATATACACGTACGCACATACAATTCATACAGACGCACCTCAGCTGTCTCGCTACAGTTTTTGAAGGAGACTCTGCTGAGTTCAACAAATTTCTCCAATACATTCTTTGTTATAACATAGCTGATGTCAGAAGAAAAAACAAAGCACACATACTCTCAAAAACATTTTATTTTTTTAAACCACTATTTCTTTTAGCATACCTAATAAAGAATAAATATATAAAGAATTGTGGCATTAGTTCCGTTTTCGTCAGTGAAGTAGTTAGGGATATTCGGTCTAGGGTTTATTATTGAATTTATTGAAAAGCGGTTAGATAGTGGGTTGAACTGAGGGTTAGAGTTGTCGTTCGTTAGCGTGAAGTTTCCTTCACTTATGTCTATAATTTTTTTAAATATTCGATCGCCTTCTTGTCGAAAAGGACTGTTTGAGTTCCTTTCGATCAGTTAGATTATGTTTGTTTGCTTGTTTTCTTCAAAAAAATTAGTTTTATCATAGATATGGCTTACTGTGTTCAGTCAAAGGTGTCACTATTCTTTATACCTCTATATTAGGTATGCTAAAAGAAAAAGTGGCTGAAAAAAAATCACCGTGAAATATTTACGCTTGAAAAATATTTTTTTTTAAATTTTTTAGGGAGAAGACGGGAAGATTAAAAATAAAATTTTAATTTTTTCAATTTATATCAATTTTTAACGAAAAAACTTTAAATATTTTTCTCGCTAAAACAGTATAAAGATTAATTTTCAATGAAAAAAGCCTAAGTATTTTTTCTCGCTGAAAAGCCTAAAAATTATCCTTCAATAAAAAACCCTAAGAATCATTTTCTCGATAAAATTTTCAATGAAAAAACTCTTAATATTTTTCATGATTAAGAATCAAAATAATTTTCTGGATTAATAAGCATAATTTCTTAAGGAAATTATTTTTTCGACAATTAAAAAAATCCAACTAATTTATCTCACATTAAAAAACGTAAAAATTTTAGTACTTGCTCAAAGACTAAATGTTTTCCTCGATAAAAAGCTTTAAAAATATATTTTTAATGAAAATATGTAAATATTTTTTCCTAGAATAAAAAGTCTAGCAATAATTTCCCGTTAAAAAGCCTAAAGGTTTTTATTCAATGAAATTATATTATTTCTCACTAAAAACACAATAAAAATATTTTTTAATTAAAAATTTCAGGTAATTTTTAAAAAAGTTTTATTGAAGAAAATAATGAAATAAATGAATTTTCAATGGAAAGCTCATTATGATAAAAAAAACTCATTGAAGAGAGAATTACTTACGGAAAAGGGGATTGAGAAAGAACAATAAAAATTCCACTGAATAGGAAAATATCTACTAAAAATGCGAATATCCACTAAACAAATGATTATCCACTGCAAATGGGTATATCTATTGAATATCCCTTTTGCTCATTAATTATCTTTTTATGATATTTTGTGTCATTGTTTAGAATAATTTAAATATTCACATTTGACAATTATTCATTTAAAAAGTAATTAAATTTGTATATTTATTTGAAAACCATACAAAGTTCAATCAATAAAAAGAAACATACTAATTATTCAACAACCAATTTTTTAACAATTCACTTGAATGTTGAAAATTTCCTTTAAAAATCTATCAATTACATTCATTTTTATGAAAAGTATTAATCTTTACAATATAGATCAATAATTTAATAAAATTTATTCTAAAATCTTTATTAAATTAATTTAAAAAATTAAAAATCCATCAAATTTATGATTCACTTTTAGCAACTTACTTGGAGTTTTACTAATTATTGAAAAAATATTTCCATTAAAAAATTATGCTTATTAATCCATAAAATTATTTTGATTTTTAATTTGAAAAATATTTAGAGTTTTTTCATTGAAAATTTTAAGGTTTTTTAAAATTACCTGAGATTTTTCAATTAGAAATAAATTTTAATGTTTTGTTATCGAGAAATAAGGAATTAGGAATTTTTCATTCAAAATTAATTTCAATCGAGAAAAATTACTTAGGGTTTTAACATTGAAAATTAACTTTTATACTTTTTAGCAAGAAAAATATTTTTCATTATAAATTAATAGTGGTGGGTTACTGATGATCAAATATTTTGCTCTTTAGTGCTGTTACCAGCGTAACCCAAGATACAACATTGTTTACCGCTTGATACCCGTTGAGCGATCAACGTTGGTACTGTATCAAGAGGGTGAGTACTCGCAAAAAGTGAGCGCACTACTTGCACTGTAATTGTCGAGCACTCTAATGGGTTCACGGACTATCGTTAGAAGATGTATGTCCGATTTACGCAGGTCCCTTATTATAATCACTTCCTCAACTATGCCTATACAAACTTTCTATCCTCAAACGATCATAAGTCATCAGGAATCATACATTACTCTATTAAAGCCTGTTCATACAACACCACATCTAAAATGTTTGAATATAAATTAAGTGAAACATAACCATAGTTTATTAAACAAACCTTAAGAAATTTTTGAGACTAATGAATTTAATTAGAAAATAAAAAAAAAACAACTTAATAAACTGAAACAATAGAAATGATAAAGATAACATGCATTCCCCACGATAACCTGATCAAAAGAAAATTTCAATTTAGTTAAGTTAACTTAAAACCTATTTAACATAATCCAAATATCACTTGTAAATTATGGGTAATATTAATATATGAAGTTTAAATTCATTACAATCATAAAAGTTCTTATGAAGAGTAAATAATTCTAATCTACTTAAATTTTCAATTTATAATATTCCTCAAATGACCAAACTAACTCCCTAATATACTTGAATTCATTATGTTAAAATACTAGAACAAGTTGGTAACTAATAATTTAAATAAA